>NDXB01009590.1:0-15303 GCA_002631895.1 Agapornis roseicollis
CCACACAGCTTGGTGTCATCGGCAAACTTGCTGAGGGTGCACTCAATCCCACTGTCCATGTTGGTGACAAAGATGTTGAACAAGACCAGTCCCAACACCAATCCCTGAGGGACACCACTCATTACTGGCCTCCAGCTGGACACTGAGCCATTGACCACAACTCTGTGTGTGGCAAAAATCTGGTATTAAAGTCATTTGTTTTCAGTAGGCAGTGGAGAATAGCATGTGTTGAGATGTGTATACATGTAAACCAATACAGCATGACTCAATACTACATAGTAATTCCACATTATTATTAGGGAAATAACTGGATAAAATATTAACGAACAAATTGAGTACTGTAAGACTCTCCTGGATAGTTGGTTCCCTGGAGAAATCTGAAAATTAATAGTCACTCCTGCATCTGAATGTCTGCAGAGAGTGCAGGAAACCCAGTGGACTAGGTTTGTTCTTCAGAACTGTAGGCTTCAAATTTTAAATGTGATTTTGCTGCTCAAGTAACACATACAATATATGCATTAAAAGGCTATTTTCCAAGGAGAGGATTTCTTTGCAATGGATTAAACCAAGCTAATTTTTAAGTTTGCATGGCATGCTAATGAGCTAGTATTAAGTTTTACTTAGCATGCTTCTGCTGTCATGGGTGCAGTGGGCCTCTATTGTAGTTAGGTTTGAGAACGTTAAGATTCTTATTTAAAAGAGAAAGCAATGGTGAAAGGCATTTTGGAATGGAAATGTCTAAAGACCTGAAGTAAAATACTTTGGTAGTAGCAGAGAATTTAATAGTCTTTCATATTTTTCAGCCAGTTTTCTTGAAGATTTTTCTGTGTGTAAATGTGCCATTATCAGAGCTTTCTGTATGTAGTCATGAGAAAAAGATGAGATGTCCCATGGTTTGCCACATAAAAGGATCATTACTGTTTCAGTGGGCCTAAATCATTTTGTTTACATGCTTATTTGATATAAGGTTTTCCTATATCCTGGGTTCTTACTGCTTAAGAATAGCAGCAAGTAAATGTAAGACATCCTAGTCCAGTGTTTTTATTAGGTTTTGTCTAGATA
Organism: Agapornis roseicollis; assembly: GCA_002631895.1. Lineage (NCBI taxonomy): Eukaryota > Metazoa > Chordata > Aves > Psittaciformes > Psittacidae > Agapornis > Agapornis roseicollis. Next base: position 1,063 of record NDXB01009590.1, read on the forward strand.
TTTTGAATTCAGAAAGGGAAACCAGAATTTTGCATTGTGAATTTTGGCAGACCCTAATTTTCCAGCTTGTGGATCTACTTGGATGTTGATGGGAGATAGGGGGTAAGTGATGCATCAAAAAATAAAGTGAATTAGAACTGGCAAGGTCACCTGGGTTTTCAGAACACTTTTAAATAAAATGTATTATAAACATGAAATACAGTGCTTTCTCTTAAGTTATTCCACCCTGGGAGTTAGGTCTGGGATAGTTAACGATGTTAAAACAAAACAAAAAGCTTGCAAAATTAAAGCAGTGTCTTTGTTTAGTAACTTTAATGTTTGTGATTCTAAAGCCAAATAACTCGGGGATGAAAGGCTCTTGATGGACTTTTATAGTTTTACTGGGTGTACATGGCAAGGGTGGGTTGTGATGGGAGTCCACGTTGTTCTGTCCTGGACAGGTGGTTCCAGCTGGCTCCAACAGACAAATTTCAGGGCACCACGGGTGGTGGCACTGCCAGGTAAACATAGTTAAAGTGCAAAAATGCTTATCAGTGGTATCTGAGAGAGGAGTGGGGGGGAAAGTGAGAGAAACAGTACTGTGAGCATTTAGGTGAGAGCAGGAGGAGGGGGAAGGAGGTGCCTCAGGCAGTGAGCAGTGATCCCCCACAGCCTGTGGGTACAGTACAGTGCAACAGCCATTTCCATGCAGCCTGTGGAGAGGACAAGACCAGATGTCCATGCTGTGGCCTGTGGAGAGCCCTATCATAGCAACTGGATGTGCCCTGAAGAAAGCTGCAGACTGAGGAGAGTCCCTGCTGGAGCAGGTTTATCCTGAAGGACTGCAGTCGTGGAGTAGTGCTGTGCAGGAGCAGGGGAGGAATATGAGGAAAAAGCATCAGAGTTAAAGCATTACAAACTGACTGCAGCCCTCACTTCTCATGCCCCTGTGCATGTTTTCAGTTTTGTCTTTGTTTCTCAGCATTCTACTGTAATTAGCAATGAATTAAATTTCATGAGGTTGAGTCTGTTTTGCCCATAATGGCTGTACATAAGTAATCTTCCCAACTATATCTTTACCCATGAACTTTTCATCTTCTCCTCCTGTACAGCTGAGATAAAAGAATGTGAGAGCAGCTGGGTGCAGATCTGGCAGCCAGCTAGGATCAAAACACCACGGTAATCTAGAGAGTCATTATAGACATAGCTTGTGATTAATGTGTATGTTTGAAAGAACAAGAAGGGACAAGGATTGTTCCTAAGGAGTCTTTTGCTGTGTGTACCCAAATTCTGGGAAAGGAAGATATCTGTAAAGGAAAGTATTGTGATAATGCTAATTGAAGGGAAAGAATGCTAAGGAAGGATACCAGAAGGAACAGACTATTTGGAATTGTAGTGTTTAGGCTGTATTTTGAAAAATGAGCAGATCTGTAGGTTTTGCTTTGTGGTAGCTGCTCTGAACATTCTTTTTTGTTTAAGAAGTGGTAGCTTGTTCAGGTACAGTGTAGTTGGAGGATTTCATGAAGTTGCAGAATGGTGCAGAAGGGACACTTTTCCACAAATTCCATGGAGACAGTGGAAAATTCACAAACTAGAGGATAGATTGTACTTTGCATTGTAGGAAGCTAACACCATTCATGTTGGAAAAGACTGTATTCAGCTCTATTGAGCTGATGAATGCCGGTAATAAGAGTCTGGCTTTCATCTCATTTTCCAGTGTGTAACTTTCCATGTCCACTTTTATAAGAGGTATTTAAGTTGCAGTTGGTGGAGACTGATACCTTTAAAAGATTTTTCAGCCTTGTGTTTGTGAAGGATGTTTGCAAATACTGTCGGAGTGACATTCAGGTGCTGTCCCATCAGGTTTGACTTCAGGGTGATTTCTTTCTATACACATCCTACATGAAAAAAACCCAACAACAAACCCAAAACAAAACAAAAAAACCAATAACCAAACAAAAAAGCCCACCAAAAAACACCCCAACCTCAAAACCACTTGTAAGCATGGGTTACAGCATTTACATCAGTAGAATATATGCGAAACAAACACTTTGCATTTATATAGGAAGAATAATCTCAAGTCAGTTTTACTTATATAAGGCATTTCTCTTTGTGGTTTTATTGTGGGTTTTGGTGTGGTGTTTTTTTTTTTCTTTTTAAGCTGAGAATTAGCATTTTTAATAGCTGTAGATATTCTGGTATAAGGCGTATAAGTTTTGGCTATTTTGTAAGTAAAATCTTTCAGTTTTATTACAAAAACTTGAATGCATTTTCTTAGTTTTTAGTTGGTACCTTTTGACTGACACCATCCTTAAGCCTGCCTGGGAAAAGAATGAGAAGTTCCATTAACCTGCTTTGAGCTGCACTGAGAGAGGGGTGGTGGGTGCCATTGAGTTTCATGGTTTAGCTTAAAGGTACTACTAAAGTTTTTGCTAGTGATAAAAGCTAACTAACTGATCACCAGAGGAAATCAGATCTTTGAGCTTTCCTCTTCAAGAGAATTTTGTAAAACCTAAGTAAGTAAATCATTGCTTTACAAAATGTCTTTTCTAAAGCAGCAGTTTATCATAGTTTTACACTAGTTCTGTTAGAGGGAATAGTGTGAATAGTACTGAATACTTGCCTTCATTGTAAATTTACTCTTTTATGAATATATTTCTTACACAATTCTATGTCTGTGATAACTCAGTCCACAAAAAGCAAATAATGTAGTATTCTAGCAGGATGAATGAAAATTAGCATTAGAGATTTTACAGAATCTGGCTTAAATATGACTGAAATTTAGAAATTCAAGAATTGTATTCAGCAGCTGAACAGGTTTCACATTTATCCATGGGCAAAAGCAGTGTGCAGCTATACTAAATTTTTCTTAATCTTGTATGGAAGAAAATCCTTTTTGGCATCACAGAAAACAACAAAAAAGTGCTCCGTCATAGCTTCTGAGGTCAGTAGCTTTGTACTGATGAATTAGGTAAGTAGGAATGCTTGTCTTGGTTAATATGTTATTACAGTATGTAACAGTGCAGTTATCTTCATAGCAGTGAAGGGTATTGTTTGGTTAACAACCATGAACCATGGAGCTAGGTTCGATAACAGCCACTGTTGCGTTTATGTTAGTGACATTTGTGCTGAATGAGAATGATAGATCTCATTTTTCTGTTGGCCTCCATTGTTTATCTAGTGTGCTAGTGCCCCTGCTCAGTATTAATGCAAAAAGCCTTCAAAATTTTAAAATAAATGCACCACAGATAATTTTTAGTTATGCAATGGGAATAGCAGCACAAACACACTTTAATGGTTGTAATATGCAGACTTGAGTTTGTACTGTGAACTGCCATGGCTTGTCTCTGTAGGGTAAAAAAGAAAAAAAAGCCCTCTAAAGTAGTGAGAAAGTAAGGAAAAGTTTCTTCATTCAAGGGTTTGTTTTTTGTTTTATTAATTTTTTTGCTTGGTTTTTTTTTCCTTTATAGAGTACTCTTGAAGGTTGTGAAGTTTATAAAAACACTTAATATTCCCTATGTGATTTGCCTCAAATACTTGAACCAGTATTTTTCAAGCAGATACTGCTCTGAGGCTTGTTTCCTGAATAGCTCAGTCTTGAGAAGGGTTTTGTTGCTGTGCAGTCAGGTATGACTCATGAGACCTGAACTGGCTACAGACTTCCTCAGTAACTGTAGCCAAGTAAATGTTTCTTCATATAAACTGCTCTTGCTTCTTTAGAGTGTAAGAGCTAGTATCAGTTTGGTTTACCCAGAAAGATTCGGAACTCTTGAGTACTTGCTGTTGCCTTTATTTCAGCTGGATTCTCTGTGGAGGACATGAAAGAAAGCAAAGGGTGTTTGGGGTTGCTGGAGACCTATTTCTCTCAGCTTTTTCTTGCATGGAATGATGATTTAGCTGTTTGGGTTTGGGTTTTTTTTTAAATGCCAGCTCTAGAAGAAGCTTTTGTGCACACACAGGCTGCCTCTGCTGCAGGTTCTTTGAGTGTGCTCAGCTCGCCTTTAAAAATGCGATAAAGGTTTTCAGGTGCTTCTATTCACAGTGTCACAGGTCAGTCTGGGATTTGTTCCCCAGTGCCTTCTCGATCTATGTATGCAAGTTGCTTGAGGCTGCTGCCAGTTGGGGGTGTTAGGAAAAAGCAGCTGAAGTTCTCCAATGTGCTGTAGATCATGAAGGTAGATAGTGAACTCCTACTCGCTTCTTGCTTACCTGCATGGCTAAAACATTCCTCTTTCTTGTCTTACCTTTCTTGTGAGAGGGCAGTAGAACATACCCTGCCCTCAGGAGAAGTCCTTAGCCTATTATAGATGAAAATCCCTATTTATCCCCCAGTGTCTTAGGCAGCTGGCTAAGAACTGTACCATTGCATAATCACTTCTGAGCACAAGGAGGAAAGCAAACACTAGGGTAGAAAAGGTGAACCTAAGAAAAAGGAGACCTAAATGAAATACTTTTAGACGTGCAGGGGGAAAGTAAAAGGAAGAACTGAAAAACTTCCAGCTAGTGTCAGGAGAAACTCAAACTGATCTGAGGAGGATGTTAAAAGCATACAGGACAGACCTGAGAAGTGGTAAATAACACTTTGCAGTCTTTGCTAGATGAAGCTACGGCAAGCAGTAAAAGCATTTATAGCAAGAGGAGAAACAAGGAAATTTGTCCATAGCTCAGTGGGGAGGAGAATGTGATAGATGATGCCAAAAAGTTACATATTGGAGCTTGCCAAGTTATGAGTGAAGATGAACTACAAACTCATTCCTGGTTGAGGAAGGGGCTTATTAACAACAACTCGATTTGTCTTGTGTTAAAGTGAGACTGGGTTGCATGTCATTCAAGTGTTCTATTTACTCTTGGTAAAATGCGTATTAGAGAACTTGCCTTTCATGTTCAGTTAATGGAGAGCTCTTATGGTAAACCCTGTCTTTAAAAAAAACCCCAACAAACAAAACCAGCAAAAAAAAAAAAAAAAAAAAAAAAAAGGAAAAAGANTTCAAGTGTTCTATTTACTCTTGGTAAAATGCGTATTAGAGAACTTGCCTTTCATGTTCAGTTAATGGAGAGCTCTTATGGTAAACCCTGTCTTTAAAAAAAACCCCAACAAACAAAACCAGCAAAAAAAAAAAAAAAACACGCAGAGGAAAAAGGAGGGGAATGGATCTAATTTAAGTTGTCAAAAATAAGGAAAATAGTCATTTAATAAGTACTGTAAGATGCTAAATAGGTAGCATGCATCTGTCGAGCAATTCAGTTATCACCCGCCTAAGTTCCTTTTGGAGCAGTATTTAGGCTTCTTAGTGGATATTTCTTACCTTTAAGCAACTTGTCTAACAGGACCACCTGATTAGCTGGCTTTTTTTGTAACATGGAATTACACAGTAAACTGACTATAACCCTAGACCTGAGTTTTAGGTTTCCTAGTCTCTTAACTATAGGTAATGCAGAAGTATGCATGTAGTGAATGCCCCAGTGTTTAAGGTTTTAGCTAGACCTCAAGGAAAACATTTTCCTCCCAATGTTACCAGTAAGGGTAGATTTTCAAGCAATTAAGAGTTGCTGTGCAAAGAATGGGAGTACATAGATCTGCCTTTGAAAAAGTCAGTGAGGTGATGTTCTTAAATCACATTAGAAGATGTTCAGATTAAAGATAGGGAAGGGGGGAAGCGAGTATGGTTGTGCACTGAAGTAAGTTATGTATGGAAGTGTGAAATGAGTAGTACTGCAGGCTTTCAAGATGAATTTTGGCAGGTCTTTCTTGTAGCATGTAACTGTTCCTAGAGGGTTTCAGAGAGTGAGATTGGATAGAAGAACTCTGTCATGGCAGGAAAAGCTTTGATAGCATTTTCATGTGCACTTGGTTTTTGGGTGATTTTTTGGGAGTATCTTCCATTGTTGTAGATGCAGATACCCCACCACATGGCTAAAGGGGGGCCTGGCACATGGATGGTTGGGAACAGGCATATAAGCCTGACTCACTGACAGCAGGTTTGCTACCCTAAAGCAGATAAGCATCTTTCTCATATATAGTAAAAATAATGTAGCAAACGCAGTTTGAAGAAGAGGGTCCTGGACTAAAATACTTCATGTCCTATATTGAGTTAAGGTAGCAAGGTTTTCGCGGGGGGGAGAGAGGGTGTGTGTGTGCTGCTAGGGTGGCTTATGTGAGAAGCTGCCCCCATATCAGGTAGAACCAGTTCTGTCTTGCTCCAAGATGGACCTGCTGGTGGGCAAAGCGGACTTGATCAGCGAAGATAGTAGTGCCTCTGCAGTTTAAGAAAGGGTAAAACGTGCTGTGCACCAGCAGCTGTAGAGAGGAGTGGTAATATGTGAGAGCAACAATTCTGCAGACACTGAGACCAGTGCAGGAGGGAAGGAGGTGATCCAGGTGCCAGAGCAGAGATTCCCCACCCAGAGATTCCTCACCAATAGTGAGGCAGGCTATGCCCCTGCAGCCCATGGAGGTCCATGGTGGAGCAGATCTCCACCTGCAGCCCATAGAGGACACCACACGGGAGTAGGGGGATGCCCAAAGGAGTCTGTGACCTGTGGGAAGCCCATGCTGGAACAGGCTCCTGGCAGGAGAGAGGAGCCCACACTGGAGCAGGTTTGCCAGAGGACTGGTGACCACGCAGGGGATCCACGCTGGAGCAGTCAGTTCCTGAAGGTCTGCACCCCATGGAAGGGACCCACGCTGTAGCAGTGAAGAACTGCAGCCTGTGGGTAGGACTCATGTTGGAGAAGTTCATGAATGACTGTCTCCCACGGGAGACACACTGGAGCAGGGGAGGACCATGAGGAGGAAGGAGTGGCAGAGGTGGACTAACCCCCATTTCTGGCCCCCTCTGCTGCTGAGGAGGAGGAGTTTAAGAAAATCAGGAGTAAAGCTGAGTCTGAGAAGAAGGGAGGTATGGGGAAAAGCACCTTTAAATTTGGTCTTATTATCCTACTTTGATTTGATTAGTAATAATTTTCCTAAGTCAAGTCAGGTTTGTCCGTGATGATAATTGGTGATTATCATCCCTGGCTGTCCCTGGCTCATGACATATGAGCCTTTCAACTCAACTTTCATACTCTCTTTCCCCTTTCCAGTTGAGGAGGGGAGTAGTAGAGCAGCTGTGGTAGGAGCATGGTGTCCAGCCAGGGTCAACCCACCACGTGCCCCTTCCTACATCCCTGTATTCTGTGGTTCAGTGAAGGCAAAACAGTGTATAGAACCATTTTAAAAATTGTTTGATTTGAATTAACTTGAGATGGTCAGGTATCAAGAAATCAGCTGCTGCTGTTTGATTGTCACTTCTGTCAGTTGCTGGTTTGTGTGGATTTTTTTTTTTTTTTTTTTTTTTTTTTTTTTTTTTTTTGTTTTTTTTTTTTTTTTTGTTTTTTTTTTTTTTTTTGTTTTTTTTTTTTTTTTTTTTTTTTTTTGATTTTCCCCTCTGGGAGTTTTAGATTTCTTTAAATTAAATTTAGGTTCAGATGCCTGACCAAATATGTGAAGCTTTAAAAAAGTGAAACTTCATGTACTTTTGTTTAACTCTTCCTAGCTAGTTTTTCATTTGGTAGTTTGGCTTCTATTGTGCTTTCCTTCCTCTTTTGTATATTTAAACAAGAAAGACTTTAAGTAGCATAGCTTTCAGGTCCTTTGAAAATAATTCTCACTGGCACTGGACTGAGCATGACAACAAATGGGACTTCTAAGTTGTCTTTTGTGGAGTATTTAATGAGTGATCCACAGTGCCTCGGTTGTCTGCAAAGACGAATGTATTTGCAGTGCGGCTCTTATATTGTAAAGGATATTACTAACATGTAATCATCTTCAGCATCTGGAACCAATATTTGTGGTCCTTCAGGTTGTGTCATTTGCCTTAACCTTAGAGCCTGCTAGTTTCGTACAGTTTTTTGCATGTGTAACTTTTCTCTTTGCTTTACAATTCAGAAAGATTTTATGCTTTTATGTGTGTTATGTTTCCTAAGAATAGTTTTCAAGGGCGGGGTGGGGTGGGGAATGTTATGCTCAATTGGATGTTTTCTAAGAAGCAGCTTTGAATGGACAGTATCAGGGCACAGGGCAGATTAGACCGTTGTTTTTTTTCTTTCACTTTCGTTCCAGATTCCTTGTAATGCTAATAAGAGCTTTTGAGTATTTAAAACATGTGAACTGAAAGTTAGATGCATTTGAGTGGTGACATTGGAAAGGATTGAGTGATGCTCCCAGTTGTCTTAGATGGTGAAAATGGTTGAGGCAGAGGATGCCACAGCTTCCCTTAGTTCCTGCTCTTAGTTGTCACTTCACTGTAGTCTACTTTTATGGTTCAGTCTTGATTCTATTTGCTATGATGTATGTATTCCATCTAAAAATCAATACTGATAACAATAACCTTAGTATTTTTTTCTGCTTTGAAATAAAAAATGTATGTGAAAGTTTTATTTTGCTGGCTGTGTCATGGTACGCAGTTTTTCTCAATGTTTGTGTGGAATCCTTTTGTGACAATTGTATTTAATAAGACTGTATTAAACAGCCTCTTCTATTTCTGAAGACTAGCATTTTTTATTATAAGAGTGTATGTTCATTATCTTGAGACAGCTACATGAAATGGAGCTTAGAATAAAGGTTGAATTCAAGACTGTAAAATATTTTTTTAAATTTTGGTGTGAAAGTGTCAAAATATTCTGTGAGGTTTTGCTGATCATGTTGCTAATTTTAGCTACTCTTGCACTCTTTTCTGTCACAGCCCCATGACTTTGATGAATGCAGATTTGATATTAGTGTAAACGATAGTGTTTGGTACCTCCGAGCTCAGGACCCAGACCACAGACAACAGTGGATAGATGCAATAGAACAACACAAGGTATGTTTGTTTTTTCTAATTTCCTTTCTCCCTCCTTATATCTAATGGTGCTTGTGGACAGTTTTAAGCTTCCCTGTACAGTCATTAAAATACTCAGGGTATTTATGACATGTAAAAGCTCTGAGATTGAAGCTGTGTGTTAAATATGTTTCAAAGGAATTGATTTACTTGTTCTTCGTAGATAAGGCTTCAGACAACAGGGAGCTAACAACTGTGAGCCTTTTCTTGAACTCTCTAGCTTGAACAAGAAAAAGCTTGCATTAGGTTGAGTGACTACTTAATGGTTTTGTCTGTTATTTCTCACTGATAATTGAATTGTTTCTTATCTGTCTTCAACGTTAAACTTGTTAGTTTTGGAGTCAGTTGTCCTAGGTTATTGTTCTGGTTTTAGGCTCCTCTCTTTCATCATTTGGCTGCTTTTTTGTATCTGGCTTTTGTCTCCTTGTCTTTTAAGGCCCTACTATTCATCAGCATTTTGGTTCAGTTTTCTTGATCTGTTCCTTATGTCTTCCAGTGAACTCAGTTATTTTCATTTTACCTAAAAAGGTTAATGGTCAACTATTTTTAAAGTATGTAGCATATGAAATATCCTTTGTTTTTCAGGTACAAGATAGGCACTGTGCCAAGGTATAGAATTTAACTACAATACCTAGCACAATGCAATTTCTGCATCTGAATTACACAGGTGTTACTGGAATACAAATCAAAATAAATATCTAAATAGGTATTTTTGCTTCTAACTTCTTGAAGTGTTGCTTACGTAAGTACTATGTAAAATTAGGAAGTTTTACCTTTTACTGGACATCCTTACAGTAAGTAGTACATGCTCTTAAATTTGAAGTCCTGCTATTTCATAATGGTTCTCTTGAAAAAAGAATATTAAAATTAATTTGTTACAATATTAGTCCATTTATAGCTTGCCATTTTGCCTTCACTGCTACAGAGGTAACATTAAGATGTATCAAATTTAAGTTGTAGAACCAGAATTCTTGTCTGTAGAGGAGCGAAAAAATACAAAGCTAACCACAGGGTAGTCTTTAGCCAAAAATACTGCACTTTGTTACTATTGTAATACCTCAAAGAAATGTCTTGAGGACATACTGAACAAGCTGCTGGACTACACATCCATAGAGCTATCATTTCAAGAACTGTTTTGCAGGCATGGGGGCCTTCAGTTAAGAGGTTGTGGGACCATGAAACTTGATAACGCTGGGCTAAAATTCACACTTAAGTTTCGTGAAAGATTCAGGTGGTGAGATGCAAAACTTGACCAGAAGTCTAGCTAAACTGAAATGCAGGCTGTGCCATTGTGTGCTTTCATGAAGTAATGAATGAGGAAAACCCCCAAATCTGCCTTAAAATCTGCTCTGCACAACCTAAAAGGGGAAGCATTTTTCATGTTGTTCTTTTCCCTCTTCTAAGACTGCCCTTAACTGTAGCCGAGTCCTGACCTGATAATTTTACACAATCACCTATTTAAAATATGGAATCTACTTCTGAGGTAGATAATGTGTTGAGGAGCACTGTTTCTAGCCTTCCAAAAGTAACTTCCCTTTGTGAAGAACACTTATTAATTACATAGATTTTTCACTTAAAAAGAGGCAAGCAGATTCTTCTAATATTGGTTTCAGTTTGGACAGCTTAAACTTCCATGCTTTGCAAGAATTCAGTAGTTCTTTAAAAAAAGAAATAAATTGTACAAAAAAAAAAAGAAATAAATTGTACAAGAAATCTTCACACTTGAAGGAGTAGAATGAGAGGTTTCTTAGATAATTCCACTACCCAATTTTTTCAGTATTTACTTAGTATCAAGAGAGGGGTAATGAGTACCTTTTTCATTATTTTATTGAAATGGTCTACAAGTAGGAAGTGGAAATAAAATTCTTTCTGAATATGCTGAATCAACAGGAAGTAGTTCAGTTTGTATCTTGCCGTCCTAATGTAATAGCACTGAACTTGACTGTTCCTGTTCTGATGGCTTTTTCAGTATGTGTAGCTTGTTGCAGCTTCATGGATATTTAACACTTTTCAGTTTGTTGTACACACATTTTTGCTCTATAGTGTCTAGAGTATTTGAGACAAATAGCATTTGCTTTCATTCTTAAATGGAGAGAGAGATACGGCACTTCTGAATAAACCATCAAACCATTTAATATATTAAAGCAATAAATTATTTAAAAGCATTGTCTTTGTAGTATGCAACACCACGATCAAGACAAGGCAAGGAAAATGCCAAAAGGTAATGCAATCTTGTAACAATAGCTTCGACTCAAGTTAGAAGTATGTAATTAAAGCTCAGAAAATTGTGAGTTACTTGCATTTTTTTCCGGGGCAATATTCTGTTGTCTTCATAATACAGTAGCAACTTCATATGATAAATCTTGCAGGTGTGGAGGTGCATCTGTTCCTATTAATTGTTCCTACTAAAACACATAGCAATCTTATCATCAAAAGGCTTGGAGAAGTGCTGTATGCATGTAAATAAATGTTCGATATAATTAAACATAAACCAGAAATGTCCAAATCCAGTTTTAAGTGTGTTTATTGTTAATGTTTCTTTAAGAATATGTCTCCAAATATCTTGTTTCTATATTTTTTCCCAATTGAATGGATAGTGCTGTATCCTATAACTCATATACAACTTTGGAAGAAAAATGTGCTGGGAAAATGTACTGCTTCTTAATAACATTGATAGGATGTGAAAAATAGAGTGTAAATTAATCCCATTTTTCATTTGAATTTGTATGAAGAATGCTTTGATGATCCTTAGTTTTAGTAACTTTTCACCCATCCTTTACTTTTCTTCAGATCTTATGGAATTTTTATATCTAAGCATTTGATTGAGAGAGGAGATGCACTTTTATAAGGCAAAAACCCCCAAACATTTCACTAAAAACTTCAGGGTTTTGTCTGCTGTCTTTGAAATTTTCTGAAGGAACTTTCCAGGTCAGTTTACCAAAACTCAAGCAAAAGTTCCTTGTCAAGCTGTTGTTACCAAATAGAAATAGTTTTTATTTTTTGAGAACTAGGTTCTTGAACAGCATAATAATTTGAATAAAATTGAGAGAGGAAATTGTTTCCTTTACTAAGCAGTCATTTTGATTGAGTGTACTGCTATATGAAGTACTTTCTTCTTGTTTGTTTTTTAAGCTCTTTGTAGCTTACTGAGTGGGTGGGGTAGCTCTGGTAGGCTGCTTAAGCTGTTTGCTAACAAAAGTATGTTTGTGAGACTTACTGTAGCATGTCACAAGGTTGTTTAGAGTATGAGAGATGGACTGAAGCTTTATGATTGTCTCATTGTGTTCCAAACAGAGAAAACACTGATTTAAAATTATTTTTATATTAAATTTGAGTATATGCAGACTTAGAAAAACTTTCTGCTTAGCAGCACTAATGGGTAGCTGGTAGCTGAGAAATGTAAATTGTCTAATGTTCGAGCATAAAAACAGTTTGCTACTCTGTTTTTATCATTGAATTGTCTTTTATTATTATTGAATAATTACTAGATTAAATACTTACTAGTATTTAAGTATTAAGTAAGTATTCAGGACTTAAGTATAAAGTCTAAACCAGTGGTAAGACCCTCAGTGAGGCAAATGAGGAAATAGCACATGTGTAACCAGGAGTCCTTTCTTCTACTTAACTGTTGCACTAAATATACAGAGCAGATATTTATCTGTAAAATGCCTGGCTGTAAGGGTGTGTATCGTTAGGAAGCTTCTCTGTTCTCCTACCCTAAGAGACTCATACATGATGGCTGATGACCTTTACTTAGATGGATCTAATGGCCATTTATATTGCTGAAGAACTCAGGACTAGATAAGGGTTTCTACATTTTGCTGGTTTAAAAACATTGATGGTGCATGAGCTTTTGTTGATGCTTTTGAAAAGCTGCTCTCTTTCTTAATAATATATTGAAACAGTGACTCCAGGTCTGTATTGTGATTTGAAAGTGGAATATGGAATTTCTAACCTAACATTAGAGAAACCAGCTTGAATATTGGTAGTTCTGTACTATGAGGAAAATGTCTGGTTTACCTATGGAGAATATGTTTTCATTCTTTATCCTCTACCCTGGTAGATAGTTAATTTACAAACTTGCATCACTTCCCAGAAGTATAGATGAGGGGAGTGAATTGCTGTTTACTGTGGGAACCATCTGATAATTAAGCTTATTTTGAGCAGATTAACTTGAACTCCTGAGATTCAGGTAATGATTTTGTTTTGTAATTTTAATCTAACACCTGAGTTGAACACTTGATGAGAATTTGCTTAGAAATGAAAGTTTTGTGAGAAACTCTGTATTGGCTTGTTTAGGTTTCTCCCGTTTGTTCCACCTAGTCTTATTTTTTCCACACAGATTCTATTCTGCGTGTGCTCATTATTGACTTTGTGACTATTCAGCACAATAAGTTAACGTTGGTTTATGTCTTGAATTTTGAAAATCTTGTGGTTATCAAACCAAAATGTTGTTTATTGCTGAACTTCTTACAAAACCTCTCTTTGTGTCAACTGGAAGAGGTCATTCTGCAGAGGGGATAGCTAGGTGCCACCAATTTTGGCATGTAGGGAGTAGGTAGGTTCCCTTCATTTTGCAGTCCTGAGGTACAAAGTGTTGCTATCTACAGCAGGAAGCATGAATTTTGAAGTCTGTGAAAGGCATAAATCGGCTACCTTGAAGGATTGACTACTTCATTGTTTTTACTGTTGATTAAACACTGAAAGAGGACTCAGTGCTAGTTAGAATAGTGATAAACAGAAACAAAAGAGTAGAAACTATAAAGTGTTTTTTCTACCATTCCCCTCCCCACCCTGGTAGTCTGTGGGAAGGGGCATGGCAGCCTCAGAGAGTCAAAAGTATTTTAGCTTTTAAGTAATTTGTGAAATTCTTAATATACCGCAACTTGTTCTTTTTAAATTCTCAGTTGTCACACTCAGTAAGACACTTCACATCCCAGGTTTTTGCATTGCTCAAGTACAGATCTAGTTAAGACAGTGAAAAAAAAAAACAAAACAAAACGAAAAGCTGGATTTGGCAGTCTAGTGAAGTAAAATTTAGGCATAAGTATTAAAACAGTTGGTTCACATCCTTTATTAAACACTGATACATTTCCAAACAAGTGAACTAGAATTAGGGCATTGAGTTTTGAGACAGTTATTTTCTGACTGTGGATCTCAGCTTATGGATTAATTTAGAAAACTGCAGGACAAACTTTTAACAGCATAACTTTGATTGGAGTTAATAAAGACACTTCAGAATATTGTTTTAGGGGGAAAAAAAAGCCGACAACAAACAAAAAAACCACCCCAAAACAAAACCCAACAAACCAAAACAAACCAACACAAGAAAACCTAACCAAAAAAAAAAAAAACCCAAAAAAACAAAAAAACAAAAAAAAACTCCCCCAAAAATTATTTTCTT
>NDXB01009591.1:0-30720 GCA_002631895.1 Agapornis roseicollis
GGAGGGCAAGCCAGGGGGGTTGAATGAGTGAACGAGCTGCGTGGGTTTAAACCACGACAGCATGTAACCAGTGGCATTATATGTCAGAGGTTACTTAACATATTTCATTATACCTACTTACACTTTTTCCTATCATCCTAAACAACCTGTTTTTCCTTTGTGTTTAACTCTTTGGTGTACACTTACATAAATGCATAGTGAGGTTTACAGAACGCTGCCTGACTTCAGACACCTCTTTCTATTGCTTAAAGAAAAGTTCTTGACTGTTATTTTACCACCTAATTTCCTTCATGTCATGCTATCCAACACAAACAAAATAGGTAAACAGAATCAGGTTTAACAGATGTATAGCAAGAGCTATATTACTGGAGGCAGCTTAAAAGGATGTACTTATTGTGAGGTGATGATTCTAGTGGCTTTTGCACTTAAATTACTTAACACTGCCTTAAGCATGGTTTATACTATCTCAGAGGATTAGACCAGCAAATGTGGACGTAAAGCAGTGTTGCAAAAATGACATAACATGTTTCTACATACCTCTTAATCAGCATCACTGAAAATATAGAGAAAAATTATCAGTTATTTTATCTTAATAGTATTTTCTTTCATATAAGAATTTTAATTAGATTTACTAAGTCATAAGAGCAAGGAACTTTGTTTCCCATTTGTGAAAACTGAGAAAACCAAATTAGATGTCATTCTGCTATTATCTCAAATTTTCCATAAATGAGAGGAAGGAAGACAAGAAAGCATTATCATAAAATAAGATGGACAGGCTCTAATTTTCCCAATATCAACTTCAATAATGAATGGGCTAAATTCTTATTAAAAAATGAAGTTAATCTAACAATACCTAATAGAGCATTTTATACCTTATTATTATACAATAGTATTTGAGCACGGCAACTTGAAGTTAGGCTATTGTACTATCATTTTGTCCAGTAAGGGCATACTTAGCAATGTAGAGCTGTGGGATTGGATCTGCAAAGAAGAGCTGGTTATTAGAGTTAACTGCAGAAGTGTCTCAGGGTTGTTTCAGGCACAGCCCATTTTCATCTCCCCCAGAAGAACTGAACTGAAGTTCTGTGAGGCCATGGGTCAGCATCTATGGAAACAGGTTATTCAGAAATTCTCTGTGAAAGTGAACTTCTGTCCTGAACTAAAACACTAATGTAAGCACATCCCATGAGTTTGAAAAAGTACCCTTAAGCCCTATTAGCAGCTTACGCCTCAAGAGAGCCACATCTGAACTTCGATTTACAATTTAGAATTTTTAAAAAAGGGAGGGAATTCACCAATTCACTAGTCATCTTCTATAATATCTAACTTGGATTTACTACTGCTGCAATACTTAAACTGGGTTTATTAACCTACTACCTTAGATAATAACTTCAGATGTGATTTATTCCGAAAGGATACAAACTGAGTTGATATATAACAGTATATAATAATGTACAGTTATACTCCAGTATACTGCTACTGAAATTATAACAGTAAAATCCACACAGATCTAAGCATGAACAGGAGTCCACACTTGGATTTTCAGTTGCTAAAGTAGTTGCAAGACTTAATCATAGATATGTCCCATATCACATCAGCAATATTACTTGCTATGAAACTTACAGTACAACTTCAATACTTCTTATATGCAAAGAACATGAAAAAATTAGAACACAAAACTATTCTTGTAATGAGCATTGAATCATAAGAGAAATCATTTATTTAAAAAGGCCGAAAAATTAAGTATTTGATCAATTGTTTATGTGACATTTTGAGGCTATAACATTTTACAGGAATGTCAATTATCGAGACTATAATTTGATGTAGTGTAATTCCATACTCAAGCATGTACCAGTTAGCAAATATTGATTCATTTCTAGACAAAAGAAATGGATGTAACATCTCAGCAACTATTTTATGGACACAGATCATAAACATTGCATTGTTTCTTAATCTTGGATAGTACTTCTTTATTTATATCTATAAAGCAGTGTCTTACCTGTGAATGAAACTTTCATGGAAGAAAAAGCAATTTTCAAACAGGTATGGATCAGCAACACAAAACCTAGGACTATGTGCTTGAACAGGATTGTGCTTACAAGAGAAGCATATTGGGATGATCTATTTTCTGTTATCTGTGCATACACTGAGCAGGCAGACTGCTGACATCTCTTATTTGCTTGTTATTTTTTGTAATTCATTATACATGGGCCCTTTTCCTAGACAAAATATAAACTTCTGAAAGAGGAAAAACAATTCAATAAACATGCCTCTATACCCATTAAAAGTGTGTGAAAATCAGAAGAACCAAAAAAAGAGTTCTTCCTTATTAAGTGTAGCAAGGGTAATATAAAAATAATATACTCCATATGAAAAGCAAATTCACCTTTGCAATGCTTCAGTTTTCTAGCTTTAACTAAGTATATTTACCCATTATAACTTAAAAAAATAGTACAGTCTGTTTTGTCATAAACTCTTCATGAAACTCAGTCAGGTGCGGTGTGCTTGCAGCTGATCATAACTTCAGAATATCCATACTATTCAGCCTCTCAGCCTTCTTTAAAACTGTTACATTCAACAGTAATTGTCTGGCTTTAAAGTCTTGTATTGCTGGGAAGTTTTAATCATGTCATTCATAAATGTTCCAGATTGTATCATTAAGAATAAACCATGATTTCTACTTGCAGTATTCACTCGTCAGTAAACATTTAAATATTTTCTATTTGTAGGGATGTTATTTTAATTACTAAAAATTAAATATAACTATTATATGCCTGACAGGATTTTTGAGGCAACACTACTTGCAAATATTACAGAATAATAAATACGCCTTTTTGTAAGACTCAAAGCTTCCTGAATTTCTTTTTTTTAGTTCCAATCTGGTAACAGCCCCAATGTAGAAACATAATGCCTATAATACATTTTGAGTAAGACTGGATTATTAAAAGCAGGATTAAAGTAGACTGCACATTGCCATGTAAAAGTTCATTTAAGACAAACAAATTATTAAATGGGGCAGACTAATATAACTTCATGTCACATACACTGAAGTAGGCATGGATTTATATTATACTTTTAGAAGAATGTATAAAAATAATGCACATATTTAATGTACTTTGACAATTAAGAGGACAAAAATGCATGATTAGCCAGCTCTGTACAGGCCAGTAACAAGAGTTTCTCAAACCATGGCTTACGATGATCTACAATATTAAAAGACTTTTTCCATTTCTGCAGAAATTCATTTGGATTTTTCTTTATTTATATGAAATTTTAGGTATGATTTTTTAAAAAGAATTTTGCAACACCAGTAAGAATGTGTGATATACCTGTGTTATTCTCAGCAGAATATGAAATCTTTTTCCTCTCACCAAAGATCTTCCAGACAGCGATGGAGTGCATCAGAGACATTTAGTTCATAAATATTGTTTACAGTAGCTACAAGAGAAAACACTTTCTATCAAAAAGCTTCATGAAGATTTATTTTTAACAAATATGGAAATTTGATACCTTTTTCTCCCTCCTGCTTTGATCTCGTCATCAAAATGGTGAAGGATGACTATAGTAATAAATATGCTATACTTAAATATACTACAGCATGTAGTGGAATTTCATACAGCACTATTGCCACATAGAAATGTTAAGAAAATATCTACTCAGCATCCCACTGCTTCAAGACTTGACTGCATCCTACTCTAAACCTACGTTAATGCATGATCCGTAACTCCATACACTATGCAGGGTGTGCATGTACAGCAGCTAACAGACCAGAATTCCAACTTCAAGTGGTACCTCTGCAATCTTGTGCTATACAGGTAATAGCTCTGGCTCAA
Organism: Agapornis roseicollis; assembly: GCA_002631895.1. NCBI lineage: Eukaryota > Metazoa > Chordata > Aves > Psittaciformes > Psittacidae > Agapornis > Agapornis roseicollis. The sequence goes on from NDXB01009591.1 coordinate 3,834, forward strand.
ATTAGGTGCTATCAACTAAACAGTGAGATGTACTTATCTCTTAAAACATTTTTTGGGAAAAAAAGTATCCCTTCCCAAAATAACCTCATGTCCATTTGTATCTGCCCTCAAAAATTTCAAAATCAAAAATGCTGACTGGAAAAAAGAGAAGCATTGCAAGCAGTTCACAACTGCAGAATAAAAGTCAAGCGGATATCCTCTAGGCCAGCAGTTAGCCCAACCCTACAAAACACTATGTATCATATTTTTTTATTTCAGGATTGCCCTAATTCTCTCTGCTATGGAATTTTAGGCCAAATCCCAAATTGCTCAGCCAGTTTCCGTAGAAAAAAGAACACCTCCTTCTAAAACACTACTTTGAGGGGACAAATTATAAATATATATGTATACATACTCAAAGAATAATTACTAATCCAGATTTATTACAGAAAAGAATACCTCTACACAGAAGACTTCCTAATAATATTAAAAGTAAACACGTTTCTTAGTTTCTATCCCTTCTTCTGGCGTTATGCTCACTCTTCACTAGGAGAATTATGATGTTCATATTCATGGGTTTATTCTTTTCCCTCCAAGCTCTACTTGCGATCATTTTCACACGTGTACTAACATGCTTTTATGCCTTGCTCATTCCTCGTTTAAGAGGGTCAACAGTGTCCTGAGCTGCATCAGGAAGGCTGTTGCCAGCAGATCATGGCGACACAAAAATTGCTGTTTGACCTAGGCCTTATGAAACACAGCCCCCACTTGCCGATGGGAGTAGCTCCAGAGAGGAGCCTTCACCCCGGGAGCGACGGGAAGCCCCGCGTCCGGGAGCCTCAGCTCCGGGCGGCGAGAACCACCGAAAGAGCCGCCAACCCTCGCCAGCCCTTACCCCGGAGCTGACAGCTTCGTTGAGGCGAGCGGCGACTCACAGGGGGGAGGTGCCAAGAGGCCTGAGCGGCGAAAACCCGCCCCGGGGAGCGCGAGAACAGCGCGTGGCGCGGCAGCTGCCACCGGCAGCGGGAGCGGACGGCGGGCGGGGTGGAGAGCTCTCACCTCAGGGCCAGGGCCTGGTCTGGGAGCGCTGCGCTGGCTGCCGCGGCGGTGGCGGCGTCAGCACCCAGACAGAGCCCATGACGGGGGAGGCTGCAGTGCAGAGCTCGGGGTGTAGAGAGCGCCTGCACTGCTCTGGTGAGGGGAGGGAGCACAATGGGTAGGGCTGCCCTGGTGAAGGTCCTCCTGCAGCGGGGGCTGAGCTGCGGAACGCGTGTCAGTGGCTTAAATATGTCAGGAAAAGTGAGAGGGAGCTGGACGGCTTGCTCCAAGCTCAAACTGTGCAGGGGCCACAAGCGTTCACTATAGTGCATACAGAAAAGAAGGAGGGGGAAGATGGGAGCTAGTAACAAAAAAAAACCCAACAAAAACCAAAATCAAAACCAAACCAACAGAAAAGGAAGAAGAGGCAATTGCCCTGCTGTAATCAGCGCTAGTGCAGGCTCACCTTGAGTACGGGTTCAGTCCTAGGCCCCAGCATTTAAGAAGAACATGAAGGTCCTTGAATGCGTCCAGAGGAGGGCAGCAAAGCTGGTGACAGGGCGGGAGGCATGTCCTGTGAGGGGCGGCTGAGGACACCGTGCTAGACTAGTTCAGGGAGAAGGAGGCTGAAGGGTATCCCCACTGCTCTCTACAGCTCATCCCGAGGAGGGGAAATGGAGAGGGAGGTGTCGATCTCTTCTCGCTGGAATCCATTGATAGGACGTGTGGGAATGGTTCAGAGCTGCAGCTGGGGAGCTTTAGAGTAGACACGAGGAAGCATTTCTTTATCTAGAGACTGGCCAAAAGCTGGAAGAGGTTTCCTAGAAACATGACCAATGGCCTAAGCCCATCAGTGTTTCAGAGGCATTTGGACAACACCCTTAATAACATGCTTAACTTTTGGCAAGCCCTAACATGGCTGAGCAGTTGGATTTGATGATGGTTGTCTCTTCCAACTTCCAGGTTTTTTCTCCCTACATCTATCTTTCCCTAAAAGTACATGCTGAGGAAATACTGGATGAGATTTCTTCCCAGCCCTGCACTAGCGGGAGGGATTGAATGGGTATTATGTCTCAATATGGGCATTGGTTCTGCCACTGTGGGAAGGAGGTGTGTGCCTTTTGATGGAGGGGGAGAGATGTAGATTGGGTAATTTGAGCATCTGAAGAAATGTGCAAAAAACACGTGCAAAACGGTTTTTGAAACTCCTGTGTGTTCATCTGTTTTATTTAGGTTTCACAGGATAGCAAAAGACCACATCTCTGACATGAGTGAGGCCCAAAGATTGAGCCCTCAGCCTGAAGCAGGATGTGCTCCTGAACTAAATGGTTGCAAGTCTTTTGCTTGCGGTCAGTACCTGCTCATTTCCTTGTGATTTCCCCCCACTCCCAAGCCCAGCCCTCCCCAGATACTAGATTTTAAGAATGCCTGAGTTGTTACTTTTGGAGAAACAGAACCAAACACAAGAGCCTGAGAACACCACTCTATCAGGAGCCCACCTGACCCAATGCTATCTCTCCAGTGACACCCCATACATGTCTAAAGAAGAGTGTATGAGGAGTGCAGGTCTCCTTCTGTCAGGCTCCAGAGGGTGTTCATAGGCCTCAAACTTGGGACCAGCCTCCCTTGAGACCTGCACTGCAGATGGCCCCTCAGACCTATGTCAGAGCTTGTCATGCAGAACTATATGCATAATATGTCATAGCTGTTCTATTCAATTCCATTCCATTCCCTGCACTCAGAATGAGTTGTGTGATGATGTGAGCATTCTTTACCTGAAATACCAAGGGGTTTTCACCACCAAAACCGCTTACAAAGACACAAATCAGGTTACAGGTGGAAAGAGTATTTTATTTCTAAATAAAGTTATTTAATTTATCTTAATTTAGCTTAGTTAATTTTAGTCTGGTTTAGATGGTATTTTTTTTTCTAAATCTTGCAGAGCTGATGCTCACAAGCATTAACCCAGTGCACATGCGCAGCCAGCAGCAGACTGATGCATCCTTAAGTCTAGCTTGAAAAAACCTCCCTTGCAGCCTGAGAAAGGAAAGCCGGGGCAGGAGCGGTGCCGTGGTGGTGCGAGAGCAGTGCAAGAAGGCCGCCAGAATGGGCCAGGGAAGACCTGAAAAGGGGTGCTGCGCAATGCTACAGCAAGTCCCGGGACCACGCTGGGAGTGCTGAAGGCTACTTCCTCCCGGATGCGTGGACCACGAGCAGCTGCCTTTGGGGTACAATAACCCAAAGGAGCCCCATGAAGGGGCTGTGCTCGGCTGCGGAGGAGGCAAAAAACCCCGGGGACACTTGCTAGTCCGCCTGGGGGCAAAAAAGCCTTTNACCCAAAGGAATGAAGGGGCTGTGCTCGGCTGCGGAGGAGGCAAAAAACCCCGGGGACACTTGCTAGTCCGCCTGGGGGCAAAAAAGCCTTTCCCCCGTTCCCCTTTCCCCCTTCCCACCCCTCCACCCCCAGCTGCAGGACACGAGGGGTCACCTTCGTGAAGCATGAGCCCCAGGCGATAACCCAGAGCACTAGGACCAGAGGAGCCCTGACAAGTGGTCATGCTCAGTGTTCAGGGGAAGGCAAAAAAAAACCCGGGGACCGATGCCAGTCTGCCCCGGGGGAAGATTCCTTCCTGACCCTAGCGCTGGAGATCGGCTACTTCCTGAGCACCTGAGCAAGACCTGCTCCCAGTCCGCGGGCTGGTTGTGCCTCTAAGGGAACAAGGGCACACTGGCACTCCCTTTTCTGCCTCCACCTGGAGCCATCTCAGGTCTCCCAAGAATAGCAAAATGCCGACGTCCTGATCTCCCCTGGGAGCAAGAATCCTTCCAGTGCCTGGCACTGGAGCTCCAAAGCACTGGCAGAGGGCACTGGGCTTTTATTCTGCCCCAGGGCAGGTTCTGGCACTATGACACGGGGATGACGCGGCCCCCGCAGCCCTGCTCAGTGCAGTCCTGCTGCTGCTGCTCCTGCCGCTTCGCCCAGCATGCCTTGTGGAAAGGCTTTGGGGTGGTGGCCCTGAGACAGCGCTTGTGCCCAGGAGGCCCAGGAGGATGTCCCTGCCCAAGGCTGCCACACACTGGGAACCCCTGATGGGGTGTCCCTGTAAATTAATCCCTATGTCCAGACTGCATCAGTAAAGGCTTTTATACCACATACAGTAATTTGAGTGTGGTGATCCCAGAGGTGCAAAAAAGGGCTTCTGGTCCCCTCTGCATGAATTTTGCAGAAACGTAGAGAGCTTACAGGATTTCCTCACCATTCCTTATCAATGCATTGTGTGGCATTTGCTACTATGCTGCTTATGGTGAGATCTTGGAAAGAACAATAATTTCAGAAATCTCTTGTGCATTTGTTACACAGGGTGCTTAGAAATTTGCTTGTGTTTATGGACATTCATATGTCTAGTCTGGGGGCTTACCTCTTGTGTTGCTACTTGAAATCAACACTTCACTGACTGCTGCTGAATTCCATGTTCCTGATAGCTCAGTAAAGTGTTTTGATCCCAAGTCGGTTTAAACCTCATGGACTGAGCAACTTTTCCCTATAACACTCAAGAAAAACAAGTAACTGATTTAGTTGTGCAGAACAGTTTTAGAAACCTCAGCTAAGTATCATGTAAGGTTACTGTATAGAGGGCAGAGACTGAGAGATTGGCAAGAAATTCCCCAGCACATTTGTCCAAGTCCTTGAAATGCAGAATGACCGCTCAATGTCCAGTTGGAGATCAGTAATGTGTGGTGTCCCTCAGGGGTTGGTGTTGGGACAGATATTGTTCAACATCTTTATCAGCGGTATGGATAGTGGGATTGAGTGCACCCTCAGCAAGTTTGCCAATGACACTAAGTTATGTGATTCCGTTGATAACATTGAAGGGAAGGGATGCCATCCAGAGGGACCTGACATGCTTGAGAGATGGGGCAATGCGAACCTCATGAAGTTCAAACAAGTATAATGCAAAGACCTATGCCTGGGTCAGGGCAATCCCAGGTAGAGCTATGGGTTGGGTAGAGAAGAGATACAGAGCAGCCCTGCAGAGAGGGGCTTGGGGGTGTTGATTGTTGAGAACGTGAGCCAACAGTGTGCACTGACAGCCCAAAAAGCCAACTGGTTCAGTGACTTGTTCAAAGCAGATGTAAGGAAGAGTGGATAAATCTGAAGCAACATTTTCTGGGGGGAAAAATAAAGGAGTATCATAAGTGCAGCAAGTTTGAGATGGAGACAGAATGTGTGTGCAAACTGAATCACTTTTACTGAGCATCTTGCCATATTTATACAAAATCACACAAGCAATTTTTAGTCAAGCTATTTTTAGATCTTAACTATTCAGCTATTATGGTGTGGTTTTGTACTAGCTAAGCTTTGATCAGTTCCAACACTATAATTTACATTATCTTTGTTTATCAGCTCATGTCCACCCATACAGGATGTGCTGCATACCAGTGTTTGTTACTCACATCTGTGATGTTTTATGGCTGTTCTGGTTACGTCCCTCACATCTTCAACTACCTGTTATTGGCAGGTCACCTGTATTCCCACACATAAGTGTACAGATCTGCATTGAATTCCTCTATTTGAGAAGTCTCCATTTCAAAGATCACTTCCCACAAGATGAAGGAGGAAAATTAGTATAAATTGAATAAATACTTCTAATCAAACACATATCATAGCATTAGTGTAAGTGAAAGAAACAGAAATCAGCAGTCTTCTGCCAAGCTAGGAACCTAGGTGACTTGTGGCTTTCCCTTTCTGAATAAAAACCTTCCATATTTGATCAGGAAAATCAGAAACTGCCTTTTACAACCAACTGTTATTCAGGAAGAGATTAAAATATTAAGCAGGCAGTGGTAAATGAACAGGCAAACAATACCTTTACACTTACTATCTTCTGCAATAACTTCATCTGTCAAAGCATATGCTTTTTATATACCTGTGTTCAGAGATGTCTTCCATCTTCTGTTATATTCTTGATTTTGCTGAATCTTCATTATTAACTTCCACAAATACTTGTGAAATGAGGGAAAACTGACTGATCCTCAAAAGTATTAGGGAGTGCCAAGCATTTTATAGAGTAAGGTATGTTCCCTGTATGAAAAATTGATATGAGCAGAAAGAAATAAAACCAAATAAAGCACAACAGAGTCAAGTGGTATACCAAAGTTACCAAGCTTTAGATCCAGTCTGTCAAAGAAACATCATGCAGACACTGCTCATATGGTAGTGAAGTCTTGTGCATTATTGTATCAGCTGCGTTATGTTTGCTTACAGGAGGAAAACATACAGACTTTATTATATCTTGCAACTACCCACTTCCAGCTCCCATACAGGCATCTCAAATCTGCCCACCTGAAAACAGCATAAGGCACAAGCAATATAACTGTTAATAAACACATACACAGTTAAGTTCATAAACAGATGTTATGCAGCAAGCACTGCAGAACACATATATACCAGATACCTGACCACCAAAGGCATAGCCATCAGATAAGAACAATATTTATAGCATGCAGCTTGCCTACCCAAATATTTTTCAAATTTTGTTACCAGCTTAGGGTATAGGGCAGTTGGTGAACTGATTGTCCCTACCCTATAGGTGTAGCCTATAGGTGTACTACACCTATAGCTTGATCTACACAGAGGACAATAAAATGTTACCATGTTAATCATAGAAACATCTACACTGCTAGCTAATTCTATTCAAAGAATACCCACAAATAATTGACCAGATTGCTAATCCTTAAAGAATAAATTCATCCCTGGGATAACACCACCACTGTCATAGAACTTGTCCCAAGTTATCACACCAGATAAACTTGGCTGAACATTAAAATGTTCATTTACTGTAATTATGATTTTTATTTATAAAAATTCATTGAGAATGATGTGAACAAAATTACTCCATAGCTGATTACATCTCATGAATTTACATTATCATCATCAGAAATATTCAGAGCCAGTTAACAACATGTGATTACATTGAAAAATAATAGAACTTAGTAACTGGGTGTACAATGCAGACTATCATATTTAAAAAAGTTTTGGTTGCTTTTCTTATTTGTAAATCATGTAATAAATACATACATTTTTTATAGAATAAACATTTTTCATTACTGCTGAGGTCCTTAAAATACAGCATATCATAAAGTAGTCTTGCAGGACTATAGCTACTCCCATATAGAAAAAAATCAAAGAACTCAAACAGCCTTCAAAACCTGAAGATTAAATCCTCTGAGTGAATAAGTTAAATTCCTCAAAATATGTCCACATCTATTAAAAGTCTTTACCCCTCCTCAACTATAAATCTTTGAGAACACTTTAGAAAACTTAGATAATATTGGTGTGTTCCTCAGCCTCTCTTAGTGAAGTATACAATTTAATCATGATTTGGTTTAACCATTTTTTATTTAGTTCAACAGAAGAGTTCAATCCTATCTTAGGTTGCTAACCACTCAAATAGTGTCCTGGGTTCAGCAATAGCAGTCATTTTTCTCCTTCTTAGTAGCTGGTGCAGTGCTGTGTTTTTGACTTTCAGCCTGGGAACAGCACTGATAACACCCGTGTTTTTAGTTGTTGCTCAGTAATGTTTACTCTGGCCAAGGACTTTGTGAGTCTCATGCTCTGACAGGGAGAGGGGAAGATGGGAGGAAGCAGAGACAGGACACCTGACCCAAACCAACCAAAGAGGTATTCCATACTACAGCACATCATGCCCACTGTATAAACTGGGGGCAGTTACCTGGAAGGGCTAGATCGCTGTTCGGGTCAGGCTGGATAATGTTCGTCAGGTGGTAAGCAACTGTATTTTCTTCCCTTGTTATTTCCCTTATCATTATTATTATTTGTGATAGCAGCAGTGGTTTTGTGTTATACCTTAGTTACTGGGCTGTTCTTAGCTCAGCCTGTGGGAGTTACATTCTTTCAATTCTCTTCCCCATCCTTCCAGGAGCAGGGGGAGGAAGGGGGAAGTGAGCAAGGGCTGTGTGGTTCTGGGTTGCCAGCTGGGCTTAAACCACAACAGATAGGAACATTTCTTTCTGAAGTTCAGTGAGCAGTATGACTATAATTGGCAGGTGTTACTTCCCTCATGAAGATGTTTTCTGTTGTTGTTTTATGTATTTATGATGTGCTATGACAGTTATTGTCAAAAGCAGAGTTGAGGAGTTTCTCTTTACAGCTGCAACAGAAGGAAATGACTTTCCATGTTTCATTGCTTCTAAGCAAAGTGCCTCATACTCCACAAGTCAAAAGAAGTTCTGCCTTTTATTATGCATTAGTTACGGTTTCAGATTCACATCTCAAGTATTCCTGTACTTTAGGGGTATGGATATCAGGGTCAGCTTCAAGTTCATCATACATAATTTTGGCTTTATTAACAAGGTACCTTAGTTAACTGCTAATATAACACAGAAACTGTTAACTATGAACCTAAGAAAACATCTGAATATGTACTTTTTTATTTGAATTTAATATTTAAAAGTAATTATCTACCCGTAATGCTACTTCTCTGTAATACTAGATTCACTGGATTCTTAATCTTAGATGGAGAACTTGCCTAACATAATTCAGGACAGGGTTTGAGAAATTTAGTCCTTTAACACCTCATATTTCAGTTCCATTTCATATGAAGCCATGTGGCAATGCAGTTTTGTGTCTCTTTCCAAATGCCTCAGGGTGGAGAAGTTCCACAAATTTCGGTTGTCGTTCAGTATTTTTAAAATAAGGTTTCCCTAGGAAAGTTACTCTTGAAAGACCTTATTGACACAAAGAGAACATTGTACTAAGTGCATCCAGAACAAAATGGGCAGTACAACTGCAGCACTTCTGTGAAAATGGGATGTCACTGGAATTTGTTGTGGCATTAATTCTTTATGGTAGCCAAAGATTATCCATTCGGTGATTTTCATGAGCTACATAAATCCTTGATCCATTTTTATCTCATACTCTAAACCAAATTTAATTCTTGATGTAAAATAAAGATACAGAGAAAACCTCACACAAACACCTTGTTTCACCTTGATGAAGTGCAGCTCAAAAGTCTCCAAAGAAATTTGACTCTGAGTTCAAACATCAAAATGGTTTTGAGACTATTCTATATCCACTTCTTCTAGAACACCTGTAATGTAGGCATATAAACCTTATTACGTATCAGTTTATAACATGTACAATTGCAAGATACTGCCTCTAAACTACCTGCAAAAACTCTGCAGCCCCCCCAGATCTGCAAAGTTACTGAGTACTGTACAAGGCACTACATTAGCACCAGCTTCAAGGACACCACCCCCACACAGATACAAAATTGAAATAGGAAAAAAATGAGAGAAAAGGATACAGCAGAATTGGCCTTGAGAACAAAATGGGATTAATTTTAGTAAAGATACCCAGCTAGGCTGTTCTAAGGCAGCAGCTAACTACATCCCTGTTTTAAAGTTTGACAAGATTAGGTGAGAGGGTATCTGACTAATTTTGCTGATTCTAGTTTTCTGGTAGGCAGAATTATAAACAGTTATATATCATTCCCCCCTTCCCTCCCTCAGCTCCCCAGATACACTCATATGTGGATAGCTGGGAGAAGTCTGGACTCCATGTGAAGATCAGAAGGGGACATTTAGATTTTAGACTGCTTGAAATGCAAAAGGTTGAATCAATGTGGTTTATTTCAAATACTGCAATTTAATGCAAAGTGTATAAGTTTTAACATAAGACTGAGAAATTAAGAAAATATAACAAACCTAAGTTACTATTAATACTAATGACGTGGTTATAGTGTTCCTGCCTTGGTACAGGGTGATGAACTAGATGACCTTTTGAAGTCCCTTCCAGCCCTACTCTCTATAAATATTAAATTAGAGTAGAAATACATCAGAGTAGTGACTCTCAGTATTGAATTGGTGCTAAATCAAATTAACCACCAATAACAATCAATCCTTATTTAGTCTAAGGAATTGTCTGTCTCTCCAATTACAAATCTTAGCTAAAGAATTCTATCAAAGGCAATAAAAGCTGGAGTTTGAATAGGTAAATAAATTAATAATGGGACCAAAGCAGTTAGCATCCGGAATACAACCAGAGCTAATTATAAAATTTCCTTTCTACACACTAATCAATTTTCACAGGTACATCTTTCCTTCTCTTTTTAAGGCAGAAGTTTGATATCTTTTTCTTCACAAGAAGTCATATGCAATAATGATTAGAGATCTAGGACTTCAGCAAGTATTATTATAAACTGATAATTAGGAAAAAATGTATCTGAATAAATTTTTGTTTTCTCTATTTGCACTACAAAGCAATGATAAGGTAATCTAGGGGCAAACTCTGGCATTATTGTAGATAACTACCTAATTCCTATTCTTTCCATGCTTTCAGAACATCTTTCCTATTCTTGGACATCAGCAGAAAATTATACTCCACAAAATTAAGTGGGGAGTGGATCAATTTTAGGGCCAGAAAAAGTTCTCTGATAGTTCTACACACTACAGTTTATAGTATGTGTTTATATATTAAGAGAGTATAATTTGTAGGTTATACCCTAATATATAACTTGCACTCTATGACATGCTCCTGGTAGCAGGCAAAGGCTGGAGCTTTACCAATGCAGTTCAGTGCCACTTACCCCTAGCAAACTCATTCCTATTTTCCCTCTGTGTCCTTTGTTATTAAAATTATTTTCATCTGTACACCTGTCTGTGTGTCACCTACAACAGATTAGCTATGATGCCACAACATTTCTATTTCAGAAGCAATCAAAAGATTCACAGACATTTTTCAGCTATTTCCATATAATTAAATTGCCACTGTGATTTTGCCGCCCTGCTCTGAAATCAATTTTAAGAGCAGCACTAATGGGCTGCTTTTATGTCAGCTGATAGACAAGTAGGCTGAGGGACAGATGTGTCATCATGTCTTGAAGTCTTCTTTTTTTCAAAGTCACTTTTCCAGTTACAGATGTAAGTCTTCAATTTTATATTGACATCAGCATCTGCTTTGAAAATGCACCTTGCAGACACCCTAGACAGAGTATAGCCCAACCTCAGGGAAAACTTGTTCAGAGAGCTCAGGAGTTATAAAGTGAACCTTTCATCAGGTAACCTGAAGTGAAGGCTCCAGGACAGAGTAATCCCTCCTTTTCTCAGATTTGGTTCCCCTACAAGCTTTAAGGAAAACACGTGCGTTGGTTTGTTTGAAGGAATTGGGAACTTTACACAGAAAACATTTTCAAGGACATAGACAAGTGTGGAGGCCAGCAGCAAAACATTAAGGCCACTGAATGACTATGTATAGACGTAATGTCAGCACTAGCTGAGGTCAGTGATCTACCGTGCTGAACCCAAACTGGTGAACTGTGTTTCCAGGGGCAGTGATAAGAAGTTCAGCTGTTTGGTTGAAAGTTTCGGAAGAGACTGTCAGCACCAGAAACTACAGGGCAGAAAAAGTAAACTGCTTGAAAAGAGATGTATAAAATGATGCAAAATTCACAGACACAGTGAGAAAAGGAACCCAGCTCCAAAAGCCAGAATTCCAAACATAACACTCTGCTTAAGGGGTCCAGGATGAAGCACTGGCAATTGATTTTATGCTGGTTCTTCAAATGACCACAATTTTGGAGAGCTAGAGGACACTTTTTCTGACTCATACAAAGCACCTGATACAAAAGAACATGTATCCAGCCAGTATCATTTCTTTAGAAAGAGACATGGAGCAATAATAGCATTTTACTTTAAACTGTACCGAGAGCTTTCTTCCCGGTACAGTTTGTACGGGAATAGCTGACTGCAATTTCAGAGAAATTTCTTACAAGCACTGAAATATGGTTCAGAGGCTTGGGGGAGGGGGAGTGGAGCAATGAGCGGATGGAGAGGGATACTTCTGGTAGGGAGGTGTGTAGCTAATGAATACCCTGAAATAAAAATTCACAGTTTTCATACCTTTTCAGTCACTATGTGTGCTATCTATTTCTACATGATAAAGACACTGTTATGCATAAAAAAAGCAGGAAATACTTGTCTTTGCTCCAGTGTCTAAGATTTGAAGGTGAATCAATATGCAGTAGGGCTAAACAGGAATATGTTTACTAGTAACTTTTCAAAATGTCTTTTATAGTTTTGAACAGCAACACTAAGCTGTTCATAACACTTGTACTACTTCCAGTATTCTCTACCACATCATATTTATGCATAAGATGTTGAGCCATTTTGAATAATTTCATGCATATCAATGTCCGTAATTGTTTCAGGCACTCCAATAGCACATGCCTCATTACTGGGTGTTAATCCAGAGAGATTGTTTTTTGTCAACACTCCCTCCACATTGAATAGTTATGAACTATATCATATATTTTCATTATTTCTCTCTATAATGACTCTATCTTTTAAATGCATTGGCTTTTTAAGCTAAGCAGGCTGCTAGTAACCCTATAGCATTGTTTAAAGGTGGCATGCTCTTTGTTGGCATATGGTGCTATTACAGTGGTTGTGGATGACAGCCACATTTCTCTTCTTTTGCCTTGGTGACTGACAGTGCCATTGCCCTTGCAGAACTGTTTCTGTACACAAGGGCTGATTTGATGCAACTATGATGCTCACTTGAAGTTACCTTTCCTTGGTAGGAAAAATGGGATTGAAACCCTCAGAGTTCAAACCTGAAACCTGTTTAATCATTTTAGTTTATTCTGTCTTCCACAAATTAGTAATGCAGAATTTCACAGCTATCCAGAGCAGAGACAGCATTTCACATTTCAGTTATGCCATCCTGTCAAATTAAGACAGGATTAATTAACTCCTAGATTTCTTCTTTTCATCATTCCTTCCCATAGCCCTTGTTTTTTGATCAAGTGACAAAGAATCTTGCATTTGTTTCTACATGTACTACCACATCACTAACATCTGCTTGACAGAAGGCAACAGCATGTTACACATCTGTGCACCTAAAGCCTCAGTACACCAGAGCCTTAACACAACCACATAATACCATATGCACATACATACTCTACACACTGTGCAATCTCAGCTACAGCACAGACATTATTCTGTTTCCGAGTATCTTATTTACACATAGGATCAACTTTGAGCTTGCCCAGTTCTATGCTGAATGATTACCAACTTCAGCTAGAAAACTCATTTATTTGAACTCAGTAAGCCCAACAGGACTTAAAAATCTAAGTTCTTATTATTTTTATTCTATGATATTCTGTAACATTTCTATTTAAACTTTTTCCTCACAGAAATGAAGGCTTTAAAACAAGTTGAAATCCAAAATTTAGCAAATTGCAGTAAAGAGATAACTTACTGAAAGTCTAACCTTGAAGCACAGATATCCTTAAGAGATAATTTGATCTGGAGAGTTTTATATACAGACAGAAGCCTTCAAGTATCCTAATAGGCTTATGTTACACATTACTACACAGCTGTCCACTGGATATCTATCCATAGATATCCTTATGTCCCACTGATCAAGGTTTTTAAAGAAAATAATAAATGCCAGATGGCAATGGTTTCACAAAAGATTACAAAATTGTTATTGTCAGTATACAAACATCTCCATGAAAAAGGTAAGTTTTCCTTTCTCTCTCCTACTATTCTCAAGCCTTTACTTTCATTGCATTTTCCTGGGGCTTGTTCAGACTGTAGATACAAACCTGGTATTCCTTAAGTATCCAGGCAAAATAAAGACAGACTGAATTGGTGCAGCAACATAGAAAATGAATCAGAAATCTGTTCTCACACCTACAAAGAATCAGTAGATTCTATCTTAATGAAGCCTTGGGTTTCAGTCAAGGAGAATAAGAAGAGGCAAACAGGGAACCTCTGTGTCTCATTAGAAACAACAACAAAAAAAAAAAGTGATTCCAGCACAGCTCATCAGTGTTCAAAAGCAATCATTTTAGTATACTGCCAGCTCTGCCTTTTCTTTTTCTTTTCATGCTGAACAGACAACTTTTACTCCCTCCATAAAAAGGCTGACAGGTGGAGCAGCAGCTGAGCAGCTGCAGGCATTTGGTGTTCATCTCTCTGGAGAACTTAGAAGTTAGCAACACAAACCCAAACCTGTTCTAGTGCAACTGCACCAATGGTGCAAAGAAGCCAAACAAGTTAGAAGGACTTAAATCTATCCCCATTATTTCCAAAATACTGGTATGCATGCCTTCCTCTTGAATTAAACAGAGCCTCTGGATGGTTTGACAAGAAAGCAAGCATGTTAAAAAGCCACCTCAACCACACATTTCACATTAAAATACGATTACTTCTTAGCCTTAGCAAGCTGGTAGACAACAGCAGTTATCAGCAGTTAAACCACTTTAGAGCAGACAGCTTTTTTCAAAAGTATGGACCAGAACTGAAGACTGTGTTTTTTCTCTAGCACGACTATTTCACTGTACTACCATTATCTCCAATCTGCTAGAGAGGTAAAATGTGAATCCCTGAAAGCAAGAAACAAAACCCTGAGGCAGTCCCAGTGGAAAGCAGGTACATATGATGTGTGCTAAATATACTGCAAGTAGCTTGTACAAGGTGCATGGATGTGGAGAGCAAAAAGCAAAGGCTGCTGTGATCTCAAGCCACATTCACTGCCTTTTCTGCTATTCTGTTCATAAACTCTTACTAGAATCCTCCAGGACAGTTACCCATTCAATCATCTGTGACATATACGTCTGCTCATACTGCTTATAAATGTGCAGTGCTGACAGAAATAACTGACTGTCACAATATTTACTTCCAAAATGAAATTTAAAACTGTGAATCCAAGAGCTGTGTTAAAACACAATGCAATACATGACTTAGCGTGTCCCTGAACATAAAAGAAATCCTCTACACCAATCAGGGGAACATGCACAGGGCTTGCAATCTGGAGGTTCTCAGCTTCTTTCCCATTTCTGATATTCTGTATACTTTGTTGAAGGACTCCAAGGATAAAAAAGTCTCAAAAGCTGCAGTTTTTCCCTACTACATGCTACTGATTTGCTTAACTTCCCTAAATCCATTATGGAAGAAGGCAACTTTATATAAAAATATAGCTACTGCAGTTTGCAAATTGCCCAGAGATCCACAGCCAGTAGGTATTGAACATCTACCTCCCTCCAGGAGCTGACTTTTGCTGGGTCTAGATCTAGAGAAGGATATACCCTAGCTAACTTCTGCAAATCATCCTGTCATCCAATGTTAACAGAAATTCTAAATTTAATTTGGTTTAGCTATGTGCTCTTGTCCATTTTCACCATCTCTGCCTTATTTCCCCCATTAGATTATATTTGTCACATTCACACAGACAATTAGGTGACATTCAGAAGCTGCTCGCCTCTGTCTCTTCATAACTTGACCTCTGCTAGCCTCAATGCAAAACAAAACAGACAGTTGTTCTTCTGTCTTTACTCTGCCCATCTGCCAGTAAAGGGTTTGAGTACATTTGCCAATTTCAATCAAATCTGAAGGTTGAAGTTTAAGATTTAATAAGTTTAATAAGTAAATTATTACAACATTTATTAAACTCTGTGGCTAAAAAGAGATATCAAAACCTGCATGCACCAAATTGAAGAAAAACTCAGTCTATTTCTTCTGTTAGCCAGATACTGCCAACTATTTCTGAACCATAGCCTCACCAAAGGGCACACGGGCAGCTTTGGAGGAGCACTGCAAGGATGAGGGTGCTCCAAGAGAAAAACTGGTGGGTCTTCCCAGAGCCAGCCTCCTAGAAATTGCCCACCCCTTCCAGCTACTGCATCATCCCAGAAACCCCTGCTCTCTTCCAGTTATATGGTCTGTTTACTCCACCCCTTCCTGCCTTTGGGGGTTTGCCATTTTGGAAATGTTATATCATACATGACCACAGAGTGCCCTGAGATGGGCAGCAGAACTGGCTGCCTCTTCCTGTTTACCCAGAAGTATGTGGGAAGTCTCTTCTGTCTCTTCTCACAATGCACACAGGACCACTGCTTTCCTTCAGAGGCCAACTTATGGGTAGGAACCACCATTTTGTAAACTGTGATACCCCACTGTATTTTCATGTGATTGCTTTCAGTCCCTATGTCTCCTTCACAGTCAGAAGAGGAGCAAGACAAGGGGCATTTTCGCTCATGTGCTCACATTAACTCTCTTCATATAAACATAAATATTTTTAATGATTTTTCAGAAGCCTAGAAGATTCCTGGGTTTTCTAATACACTGTAGGCACCTCAGTACCTGCTAGCAATAAGATAACAGCTGTCTTTATGGTTCACAAGTCTGAAAAGTCTCCCTTTTTAGAAGTACTGATCTTCCGTATTTCAGCTATTATAGTAAGCTTTCCACCTTCCTAAGAATCACAAAAGAAGAAAACAATTAACTTCTTTCTGTGCAGTTGTTTTGTCTATAAATTTTAATCTGATTCAATGCTCACATCTTATCTCTATTTTATTTGATTCTGGTAAGCTTTATTAGTGGGCCTTCCTAATTTATCATCTTCCACTGTCTACATTATGATATCCCTCTTTATGCAAGACAAATTGGAAAAAAATTTGCCATTGATAAACCAGAAAGAAATCTGTTGACTAATAAAAGGGTATCTCATTAATTTTTAAATAATATTCCAAGTATTCTTTCTATGAGTTGTCACAATATCCTTTCACTGATAGTCCTCCTACATATTTGTCAAGGTGTACCTTACTGGCTACTCAGAACTTCATTGGTTATAATAGAGATGTCACCTGACATCAGATAAAGACCTTGACCCAAGTTCTATATGCAGCATTTACAGCTAGGACTGGCAGCTAGCTGTCTCCACAAATTAGCACCATAGTGACCACTGACAGATAGTAAATACAAAATATAGTTCACAAATCCATTCAGTGAGAAAGTCAAGATGTTGAAGGAAAAAAACTTAGTGAGATTCAGGCAGATATTTTTAGTGAATTCATATTACTCAGAAGAATCTTACTTTCCGCACATGATTTCGTCAGAGTAGGATTCACACCATAGTAAATATTGAAACATAGCTTCAAAAAGCACACAAAGTTTGTATCTTCAGTCTTACATCCTCTTAGTACTGTTCAGTTGGAGAAAAAGTATTTCATAATAGGAAAAAAAAAAACCAGACAATTAAAATACTTAATGATCAGACTGTTAAGATAACTTGGAAAGTTGTTTTAGAACCGTATGATCATAAAAATCAACTGGTAAAGGTGTAAGAATGTAAGCCTTGAAAGACATATATATTCTATTACTAGACATCGAGAAGCATCTCCATGCCTTTGTATTGGGTAGGATTCTTGTCTTCTATAGCAGTCCTGAATCCAGTTCCAGATACTATAGTTCACATAGAACTAAAATATAGTTAAAATGTGTTCCACAGGCTTCTGCATATCCCCAGTACATGTCTTGTACCCTTCAGCCTAGAAGAAAGCCTAAGAACAGGGATACTTGTTAGACAAAAGGAAATTTTGTTTTACAGAATTGTTGTATCTTAACAGAATCTTATGAATCAGGTACCCAGGTAAAGGAAATAGTCATTCCAAGGAGGGCACAACAATGTGACAGAATTAATGTAAAGCTTCTTATTTCCATCATGTCTTTGGTCACAGCCTTTGCTTCTGCCAGACACTTGTGCACTGAAGAAGAAATTAGTTCTTGCTACAGAACACAAAATTCTAAGGAGCAAAAAAGCACTTGATGGTAAACTACTTAGCAACCAAAATCTGACATAGGAAGTTTGTTCATATATACTTCTTCTGAAGTCAACCCTATGAAAGTAAAGAATAATCTGTACATGTTTGAGCACAATGTGTTCTAGTAACTATAAATCTATATTTATGCATATTTCTACACTCTTTTATATATAAATATATATCTATATGTAAAAAAAATTTATACATGTACTTTTTTGCTATATTAGCATTTTGTAGTCCAAACAGGCAGCCAATCACAGGGTCATGACCTTGTCAGAAATGGTAGCTCCCTGCCATAAAACAGCAGCTGAAACCGCATTGCAGCCCATATTTAGAAGAAAGGAGAATTGCTACAACGACACCCTTCCAGCATAGACAGAAAGGGGAGGCTTGTTCTTACAGCCAGTTGCAGGGCTATCTGAGAACGTGTGAGGTATCACAGTGCCCCAAAACCACTGGGTTTTGATTTTCTGTTGTAAGGAGATCATGTGGTAGCCAGCAGGGGCAGGGCTTCCAGCAGACAATGTGGGGAGACACCTCTCACTTCTTTTAGATACTCAGATCATGCAGGACAGTTAATTCCTAAAAGGTAGAGCTGGGTGGGATACCTTAGGAATAAAAGAGGGGTAGAGTTTAGGAAGAAGAGCTCCAAGTATCACAGAGGCAAAATGCAAACATTTTTATTCTTTCATGTTAAAACTATTAAACAGTAAGGGATTTATTTCAGCAAAATAAGGGAGCATTTTAACATTGTCTTACTCAGAACTATTTTATATCAAAGCATCAATTTACCACTATCTGGTGGAATGGGACACATATTGCAAAAGACTCTTTTCAGAAGCTAGAATCCAGTTCCTGAAATGGATCTGTCACACCTCTTTTTTTATAACATTTCTCAGTAAATTAGGAACATGTAGTTATAGAATCATAGAATAGTTAGGGTTGGAAAGGACCTTAAGATCATCCAGTTCCAACACCCCTGCCATAGGCAGGGACACCACACACTAACCATGCCACACAAGGCCTCATCCAACCTGGCCTTGAACACTGCCAGGGATGGAGCACTCACAACTTCCCTGGGCAACCCATTCCAGTGCCTCACCACCCTCACAGTAAAACCTCTTCCTTATCTCCAATCCAAACCACCCCTGTTTAAGTTTGAACCCGTTACCCCTTGTCCTGTCACTACAGTCCCGCATGATGAGTCCCTCCCCAGCATCCCTATAGGCCCCCTTCAGATACTGGAAGGCTGCTATGAGGTCTCCATGCAGCCTTCTCTTCTCCAGGCTGAACAGCCCCAACTCTCTCAGCCTGTCTTCGTATGGGAAATGCTCCAGTCCCCTGATCATCCTCATGGCCCTTCTCTGGACTTGCTCCAACAGTTCCATGTCCTTTTTATGTTGAGGACACCAGAACTGCACACAACACTCCAGGTGAGGTCTCACGAGAGCAGAGTGGAGGGGCAGGATCACCTCCTTTGACCTGCTGGTCACGCTCCTTTTGATGCAGCCCAGGATATGGTTGGCTTTCTGGGCTGCAAGTGCATGCTGCAGTCGGCTCTTGTTCATTTTCTCATCGACCACCACCCCCAAGTCCTTCTCCACAGGGCTGCTCTGAATCTCTTCTCTGCCCTACCTGTAGCTGTGCCTGGGATTGCTCTGACCGAGGTGTAGGACCTTGCACTTGGCATGGTTAAACTCAGTCCACCTCACAAGCGTGTTAAGATCCCTCTGCACGGCACTCCTTCCCTCCAGCGTATCCACTGAACCACACAGCTTGGTGTCATCGGCAAACATAAAGTGTACATAAATTTAAATTAACTTTCATTAAGCAAACTGGTTTTCTGCCTTAATCAGACAGTATCATAGAATAAACTGTTTGAAATTTAGGTGAAGTCCAAGCAATAGCTAACTTCCAGTAGACAGAAAAAGTTGTAGTATAGAAATTGTAATAATTCCATTATTCATTATATTCATCCTAGAATCTGTATTAACCTTTACTAATTTGTGTACATGTACTAATGTAGTTCATACCTAGCTGTGTTATCTATTGCCATTATCTATCTATTGAAAGAATTCTTTGTACAGTGTCTTCTGCATTATATATTTAAGAGTGAGATCTGGAATACAGCATATTTTGGTTAGCCAGAAGTCTTTTGGAACATATTCAAACCAAACCTGCAAATCTCTGAGCATGTTTTTAAATTTGATTATTTACTGAAATAACAGAAGTTATGTCAGTTGAATTTGATGCTGTATCAGGTCATACGACACTGGAGCAGCCATTACCAGTAGTTGAAAAGACAAACTGATTTCTGTTTTGAAACACTGGTTTTTCAGTTATTTACTTCCCGATTATGGCTGCAAAACTACATTTCCTTTAATATACAGATACTCTTTTTCAGTGTAAACCCTATATTCACATGGCTATCACCGAACAAAAGTGTCTTTATGTGATTTTACGACTTCTGTGTTTTCTACAGATTACCTACTTATAGACATCATTGTGTTTTCCTCACTTCAAAGCAAGCCTGCAAAAATTATCCTTTGAAGACAATGGAAATTCCTCTAGATTCACGTTGCACTTTAGAAAGTTTGACTTAATGCTATGATACAGTTGAGAGTCTTTGATCAAAGAATTTCACAAGCTAAGTATGCAAAATATTCAAACTAATCTTTTTTTTTTTTTTCCTGCAGTGCATTCACTAAAATAGCCTGTGAGCAGTGTTCAGATTTCAGACTTTTTTAAAGCATCCTGTTGATTCAAACACTTTTTTTTTCTTTAAGAAATCATAGCTATAGCAAGCACAGAAAGATTGAAATAGAAAAATTAGAATATTATAAATATTATCCATATTATAAAGTTTGGCAGTAGCTAATAGTTCATTTAAGAGGTCTAAACCCTTGATTTCTATTACTCATTTTTCTGTATATCTTTTAGGAGTGGAATTTTCCATGTGCTTAGTCTTAGCTTTTGATTAAATTGATTCAGGTTTGGGAATCCTTCTATAAACACATTTCCTATTGTGTGTATGTGCCTACCACAGAAAGGTGTACACAATATTTTTCCTTAGTATCTTGCTATTACAGTACTTAAACCAGAAACTTTGCCACTAAACAATTACTGAAATACTTATCCAACCAGTAAAGCAATGTAAAATTAAGAAAATATATAGAGTATTTTTAATATTTTAAAAAGTCTGTAGGTAAATTTTCACCATTGCCCCAGCCCATTAAATTGGAAAAATAATTAAATGTCTCCCAGATTAAATTAAAGACTAGTAATAGCTGGCAGAACATATATCTAAGACAGGAAATTGGAATAAAGCTTCTGGCCACCAAGAAATTAATTTCCAGGGCAGTTTCCAAGCTAGATAACATGAGAAAAGGAGCTAAAATGCTTTAGAATTATGCCTGGGTGGTATATAGGGAGGACTGCATGACAATATTAGAATTACAAGAAACAGAAAACTAAACTAATTAGTCAAGCAATTACATTTATGCATTGGTTTAGCCTCACTAGGGTCACCTATAATCTCTATCAAAACATGTAGTAATAAGCAATTTTGTTCTTTTCTGTTTGTTTGTTTGTTTGTTTTAATTTCAGTGGCACATTATGGCTATGGATTTTTGTTTGTATTATCTGTCCTATATTTGTTAAATATTTTTGGGGAGGACTACATGGCCTTAGGAGGTTGGCACCATGTAAAACAGATGATATGTAGAATGTTATGAAACTGAATAATTACTCCAACATCCTAGACTGAACCACTCAGGCAGATATCCCTTCCAGTGTTCTGTTCTACTGTTCTTAACATGGTCTGCATTAAGACTTCAGACACTGTTTTGTCTGTTGAGCAAGATTTGATGGAGAGAGAAGTGCAGTAAGGATTAAGGGTGTTGAGGAGAGTAACATTGTGCCATTACAAGCTTCACAGGGAAGCTATATCTGGAACATTCTGTGGAAGTCCCTCATGGTCAAAGGGATTTAGTAAATCTGCAAAAGTTTCAAGGGAGTGAAATCTAAAGGCCTAAAAAGTCTCCTACGAAGGTTTATGATGTAATTACTCAGCCTTCAAAAACAAGGACTTTAATCAATTATCACTATTTCCTCCCATTTAAGAACTAAGGGGAAACAAATTAATCTATCAGACAGTAGTCTGAAAATAATCAAAAAGCAGTGTTTTGTCACTCCATGTATAGTTATATAGTATTTGTCATGGTTAAACCACAGCAGGCAGCTCAGCCCCCCACAGCTGCTCATTTACTCCCCTGCAACAGGATAGGAAAGAGAATCGTAAGGGTAAAAGTGAGAAAAATCAGGAGTTGAAATGAAGAGAAAGAGAGCAACAGCTGTGTGTGGAAGCAAAGAAAAATTCAGAATTCATTGACTGCTTCTTGTCAGCAGGCAGGTAGGTGTTCCTCCAGGAAATCAGGGCTCCTGATGGTTACCTGGGAAGACAAATGCCGTAACTCTAAACATCCCCCTTTCCTTCTTCTTCCCCCTCTAGGTTTTATTGCTAAGTATGACACCATATGGTCTGGGGTGTTCCTTTGGTCACTTGGGGCCTGCTGTCCCAGCTGTGCCCCTTCTCAATTTCTTGCCCACCCCCAGCTTACTTGTTGGTGGGGCCATGTGGAAAGCAGAAAAGGCTTTGATGCTGATTAACATTGTTTTGGTCACAAATGTAAAACAGAGCTCCATACAAGCTGCTGTAAAGAAAGTTATGTTTATCCTGGCCAAAACCAGTGTGGTATAGTATGCAGAATCTATGCCACAGTATGCTGGAAATGCTGATGTCATGGAAGCCACACCTTGGCTTGACAAGTTCAAGAGGAAGCCACCAGAGGCTTCTAAATATCTACCAACTATTTCATAGTGGCAGAAATTGCTGGAGGATGGGAGAGAACTCCAGAGAAGGATCACATGCTTCCCCTCTTCTCCTCTGCTGTGGACAGCCACTATTGACCACTGCTGCAAACAGGACAGGTGAGCCCAAGTGACCTTTAGTCTGGCACAAAGTGATTACTAGTTTTAGCAGACACATACACAACATTTACAAGCAAATTGCAGCCTTGCACATTGACATAATATAATAATGATCTCTGCTTAGTTCTTTTTTCCTAATAAATCCTAGCACAAATGGCATCTCCATTACCACATTTCATTACAACTCTTAGATAATTTTTCTCTTTTCCCCCAGCTAAGTTCAAAACATGGCTTAAAGCTCTCCTCATAAAGAAGTAAAATCTTTTTTTCACAATAGGATGGCTCAAGGGACAGCTTGAGATCCACTTAAAGAAGGATATAGTTACTAATAACAAATGCTTTTATTAAATAAGGCCTGTTTCTTTTACTTCCTGAGTTATGCTCATCAATATTATGAACTTTTATTAGAACAATGATGCCTCTCTAATCCTTGGAGACAAAACAAGGTCAGAACATGGACAGTTGTAACATCTGCATGAGTTAGCATTCAGGGCTCTGGGATGTATGAATTGCTTAATGGGTTGTTAACTCAGATGTGCATTGATAATAACTGAAAGATCAACTTGTCAACATTACTTATTTGGCCACTGAACAAAGCACTGTAAGAGGATGAGGGAGATAATATGAAGGTCAGAATCATTTTCTGTGGGGATTTCACTTCAGCACATGGTATTGTTACTCCCTAACTGGTTATTGAGGGGGAAAAAAAAAACAAAACCCAAAATAATTACAAAATCCAGGGTGAGCCAATAGCACAGAATCATTCATGGAACACCACTGCAAGCAGAGAACCACTCTGAGCCCATGCTGCGTTTAAAACTCACTGGTGAGCCCTAGGAGTCAAAATGCGCAAGATAAAATTCTGTTCAGGGCTCTGAACAGGTTCTTATTTTGGTGTCTCATATGTGTGAAACCTAATTTACAATTCCTAGAGTTTCCTTGGGTTCAAGACCTACTATCCTAATAACATTCACTAGAGAAATCCCTATGGCCTATTTATGCAAGGAACTCTTCAATAGAATAAAGCAATGGCTGCCCAGGAGATTTTCATCAAAAATAATCTCTGGTATTGTTTTGAAGGCAGACATAGAGCAAAGAAAAAAGGTTTCATTCAGTTTTAGTATTCCCATGAAACAACTGAAATGTTTCCAGCTGCTGGGGGTGTTTTGTGTTTGTTTTTCAGTTTTTGTGTGGGTGTTTTGTTGGTTTGGTTGGCTGGTTGGTTTTGGTTTTGGCTTAATTCTTCTAGCAGAATTTTGTTCTAAAAAAAAAAGCTTGATGAAAAGAAAATAGAAGAGGAAAGACTGTGATGCGCCAACCTTGAGGCAAAATCATCCACAAGAATCTATGAACTGAATGTGACAATGACTGAAACAAGCACAGCATTTGTATAAAGCAGTTCAATCTCCTGCAAGCTTTTCACTAATGTTTTATTAACAGAACATCACAATTGTTAAAGTTATAAATATCAAAACTGCTTAAGTTTTACCAGGGAATATAGCACCCAAGGATGTCCTTAACACTCTTTTCAATAAAGGAAAAGAGAAAACTAAAGCCACTATATTACCAACCACAAGACTTTGCCAAAAAAGAGTAAGATCCTCTTCAGTGTATCAATGGGTTGTGCCAGTTACATTTAAAGACAGGAGAAAATAAGTCCCATGCCAATGACAACAGCCTGTCTATAAGGGATTGCACATATTCAGTTCTCTAATTGGAAAAACATATTATTCCTCCTATTTTAGTGGGTTTGCTTCTCTTAGTTTTGCTAGAAGATACTGCAATTCTGCTCAAGTATACTATATCAAATCTGTTTGTTTGAAATAAGAAAAATTACATATCCAATGTGTCAACAGTGATTTGTGGGCTATAACTGAGCAGGTAGAAGTACTAGAGGTTTCTAAGAAACCCCAGGTTATGTGGTATTGAGTTCTATGTGTTACCTTGAATCCCTGCAGCATCAGGAATACTAAAGCAAAGCTCCTGTCCTACCATGTTGTGGGCTCAGACATATCTGAACAAATAAATCATTGTAATACACAAGAGTAGCTACAAAACACAGTTTTCACCTACTGAAATTTAGGAAGACAAAACCTGAAGCTGATGCCACTCACTGGGAATATGCAACTATTTGTATTTAAAAAGACATATTTGTCAAAACAGAAAACACACTGTGATCTGGGATCTCATTACCTACTACAGCTTAAGGAAAATAAGGAAACACTCCCCTCTAATACAAAACAATACTTTTGTAATACAGTCAAATCACAAGGGGTGGTTTCATCACCAAAAATTTTGGTTTAAGGTAAGAGTAAATTATTGAGAAATGGAAAGTAAATCCTCTAAATTTCAGAAGACCACCAGGTTATTCCTGCTGAAAAGGATAAACCAAACAAAAAAAAAATAAAACCACAAAAAACCAAACAAACAAAACCCCAACTAACAGGTCAGTCTCAAGCAGTTGGTTACCCACTCTTCCATTAGCACATAGTACTGTCCTGTGGATGTTACTGCTGGATTAAAAATCATAGAATCGTAGGATCAGCTAGGTTGAAAAAGCCCAAGATTAAGTCAAGTCCAACTGTTACCAGAGGACTACCAAGTCCACCACTAAACCATGTTACTAAGAGCTTAATTTTCATGGTTTCTGAACACTTCCAGGGATCATGACTCCACCACTTCCCAGGGAAACCTGTTCCAATACCTGATCATGCTTTTGGTGAAGAAATTTTTCCTAATATCAAATCTAAACCTTCTGTGGTGCAGCTTGAGGCCATTGCCTCTTGTCCTATCACTTGTTACCTGGAAGGAACCAGCCACCTTCTCATTCCATTTTCCTTTCAGATAGTTGCAGAGAGCATTAAGGTCCCCCCTGAGCTGAGCCTTCTCTTCTCCAAGCTAAGAAACACTAGTTCCCTCAGCCATTCCTCATAAGACTTGTTCTCCAGACCCTTAATCAGATTCATTGAAGATTCTCAGGGTGCTGTTCCACTAGCATTTTATTTCAGAACATGAGTGCCTTTTGTTGCAGATTTCTGATCATCCCTACTTACATTCATATTGTGGAGCAGTCTTGCAGCACACAGATTGGATTACTTTCAGATGAAACTAAAACAGAAGTTGTGCCCCAGAGTAACATATACCTAATGCATTCAAACCAAAAACTGACATTCAGTGCGCAGCAGAGCTAATTTGAAGTAACAGAACGCCCTGCAGATGAATATGATGTGGACATTGGGTCCTCATCATCATCTGTTTTGCTCTCCGATCTGTTCCAGTTGTACTATTACTCTCAGTTAGGTACACAGACTTACCTATTTATTTTCTTATATCCTTGCATGGCCCTAAAATAATATTGCAATAAAATATATAACAATAAATCAGAAGTGCAACCCCTGACACGTACATTTAAAGAGTTCTGTAAGGAATGCCAGTACACTGCAAATTTTTGAAAAAAAAGAACATTAATAATATGATAGGATAGAAAGCTTACTTCCTATTGTGCTCACCTTTGCAAATAGAGCTAATGATAACCACTGGAATGACCGGTTTAATATAATCACTTCTTTACAATGGCTGGAGTTGCAGTATTTTCCATACCTTAAGCATTCTAAAGTATTTTACAGACTAAGTTACAAACTGAGAAGAAGGAATCAGTTTGCTTCCATACAAAGAAAACCTAGTAAAAGATTCTTGAATACAAACACCATTTCAATGCATGTGCTCCTGGAGGATATTATCATCCTGCAATGCTATTATCCTACCTCAGTTTCCTTGCAGGGTTCATCAGAGATAAGAATTTTCCTTCCACTTTGAGTATTACAGTCTTGTCCCAGAGGAACAGTGTACACTTGGTCAAAACTGAATTCCTTGATTAAGACTTTGGCCCAGCAGAGATCCTAACCCACTCACTAGCATAGAAGCCAATACAGCCCACAGGTCCCTCACTATTGAAGAGTACAGAAAGCAATTATGTAGCTCATATCTAATTCATCTTGGCAAGGAGACTAGAACTTCCCACATGCAAAATGCTGCCATTCAAAGACAGGTTAACACATCCTTTGGTAATCAGATTTCTTTTTTTTTAAGGCTACTACCTAGCCCAAATGTGGCAAGTTTTATCTAGCTGAGTCCTACAATTTTAACTCCTTGTTAAGGTTTGAAAAATCCACAGATTGTGGCAAAAAAAAAAAAAAAAAAAAAAAAAAAAAAAAAAAAAAAGAAAAAAAAAAAAAAGGGATAATAAAAAACAG
>NDXB01009591.1:30798-45987 GCA_002631895.1 Agapornis roseicollis
AAAAAAAAAAAAAAAAAAAAAAAAAAACAAGCACATGAGAGTTAAAGGATAATGGGGTCTTAGATTACCAGGTTCTTCTAAATAATACTCTGAAATCGTAAGCAGTAAAGAGGTTGAGGGCTATGAATAATATCCTTCCCAAAAAGCAGTTGTTTACTTAATACAAAACCCTTAAATAGAGGCATAGGATTTAATGTAGTATGGATTCAGAAGTAAGAGTGCCACCTAGTGAGTCACTGTTGCCATACTCTAGCTCCCCGTTGAATTTATGGGAAATGCCCCACCTCTGTCTTTGAACTGGAGAGAGCATTTGGGAGGTGTCTTCTCATTTTTCTTTACACTGTAGTATATAGCACAAACAGAAGAGCTTGATGTAGAAATCACTGCGGGCAGATTCTATGGGCTATGTTATTCAGGAGGGAAGACCAGGTAATCATGAACTACCATTGTCCTTAAAATCCATTAAGGTAATTCATTTCAGCTGGCAAACTCTGACAGGCTGGAGAAAAGGGGATATTTAGCAGTGGTGGATATATATTCTGTTTCTTTTACATATGTGCTAGTATTCATCTTGTGCAATTCAAATAGTCCTTACGGACAGGTTTCATCTTTCTCCATAAATGTACCACCTAACCCAGCTGGTAAGTCATTAATTCGGAGCACAGATGGGAACTGTTCAGATGCTCTCAGTCTAACTTAATAAAATTCCTGTTGAATCTCACCAATGTGCAACACATAAAACTCTGTGAATTACTGTTCATTATTCATCAGACAACTGCAATCAGTAAAGTGAATTACTCCAAAGTTTGACTAATATTTGTAAAGAAGTTTATACTGAGACAACTACAGCATATACTCTCTTCCTAAGGGACAATATAATCCCCGATCTGTCTATTCCATCATCTAATACATACTTCTTTAAAATTTATCTATTGAATTTCTACATACTACTTTCTAATCCCCACATTAAGTATCTCAGAGGTGTCTCAAGGCTTTTCAGCCAGCCAGCCAGCAAAATCTTACAATAACAGTTTAAGTCTCACAGGGGTAAACAGAAGAAAGAAAGAAAGTAAAGCCAGTAAGGGGCAGCCTTGGCCAATCCACAGGATTCCTCTTTCTTCCCCACTCTGCCAACTCCACCTCCCTAGCTGTTCCCTTCCCCATGCAATTTGCATCTACCCCTTAGATCACCATGCTAAGCCTCTGAGATGTCCTGCAGAGCCAGACCAAAGAATGTAGAATACACTGGAAGGTATGACTTTACCCTTATGAAAAAGGCAAAACCAAGTTATTGCTGAAGAAGAAGCAGCCTTTTCCAATACTTTTCATCCCCCATCTCAGCAGGATCTGTAGCCTTTAAAAGAAATAGAAGATGATGGACCAGCTCTTCCAATCCCCCCTGAAGGGGATTGGAAAGTTGTCTGAAGGACAGGCAGTCCATTACCCTCTGCTTATGGCCACCCTAGCCAGCAGCCAAATTTCCTTAAGTCCCAAGTGAGCTCTGAATTTTCCCTTCCTGTAATTTCACATGTTCAAACCAGTTCTAATAAGCTGATATCACACTCATTCTTCTACTTGAAATGGTTACTTGCATTTTCTCTGTGCTTTTGTGCATTCATTCCTCTGTCATCCATTTGGATTTTTTCCCAGAGCTGCTTTTCATTTGACAGCCATTGTTTTCTGTAATTTTTATACCTTGTACCCATGTTTATGGGAGTGGTACTTTGCTCTGTCATATGCCCAGAAGTGTCATTTACAATAGAAAAAAAAAGTCATTATCCTTGTTCAACAGCTAGTGAGACTCAGACTCAGGTTAAGTGACTTACCAAGCAGAAGTCATTGGCAAAGCTGGAAGTAAGTCAGTTATCTTCCCTCTTTGAACATACTGTCTTCTAGACTGAAAAAAAAGCCAGTGCTGATTGCAAAGGAACAGATAAAATGATATACATTGCTAGTTCCAATTCTATTATACTATTAAGTAAATCTTCACTTGTCAAGTAAAGCCATTGGTAACTCACTGTCATTAGTTTCAGCTCAGTGCTTGTAGCCTGTAGGAACAAAGGTACTACATTGAACATTCATTTAAAAAGCAATTCCGTGACTTTAAAATGCCACCAATTTTCCATCACTGATTTTGCAATTATTTCAGATCATTTCATAATATTTAGGAAAAACTGTCTAAAGGTAATTGTATTACATACGAGTTAATTCGTGAAAAACAGCTACCTAACCCTGAAGCTATATTTTTCTTTGTTGAGATGGCTCTTTTATGTCTAATTTTTATAAAATGATAGTGATCAGACAGATATTCAACATAAACTCAAAAGCTAAACATTAAAAAAGGTGCAGTAAAGGCTACAAATTTCAAAGCAATTCAAGCAGAGAATGAAAAATGACAGATCTGGTGGTTACGCTACCTGCCCATGCAGTATATAACTGATATTAATACAAGTGTGGCCTGTGAAATATGTTCACAGGGTAAAAAACCCCAAATTGATTAGATAAAAATCTTAATTAAGTCTGAAAACCACTCCTGGAATCCTCTGAAAAAGGCAACTTAGGACCTGATGATATTTTTTTGGTCATTAGTAACAGATGCTTCAGAAAGGACATTTGGGCACTGGGAAGAGGATCCAATAACCACAGATGCACTTTGCAGATGTTTGTGGGGTTTTGGTTTGTTTTTTTTCTTTCAACCAGCACTCTACCTATAAAACCTAGAGCTGTCCAACTTCTTTTATCTAAATTCAAGTTGTCTCCTATTGCAAAGGATGACCAGTGGTAATCAGGATATGAGAAACTGTTATATTACTGAAACATTGCTCTCAAAAGAGGGAACAAATAGTTACCCTTTTATTTATTTTAAGTTACTGGTTCGAAGCCAGTCCACTTTCCCCATTCTGTGCTGGACTTGAGGTTTTCTCTATTTTACACTTCAAAGCTATGGTAATTCCACTGAAAGATGCCCCAGGAAGAACACCTGTAAGGTGAAAGGAAGGAAACCATGCCCTGGATGGGAGTCATTACCATAAAATAATGATGTCTTCTGATCCCTCAGAAACACAGATCTAGACAGGAAAGGGGAGATGAAATCACGGAACATTAGAGGTTCCCTATTGTAAGATTATGGAGGAATTCTTGGTGAAGAATGTAGACATGGTCACGACAAAAATTCTTGCTGTACTTATTTTTGTATGCTGAGCTTTTATTGTTAATGATGATGACCTTGTACTGCAGAAATTTACGTTTTCAGGGGAAAAAAAAGTAAACCATTAGTGAGAGGTAGAAAAAACGATTAAAATCCAGTTGTTGTTATTGCAGTATCCTAATAAATAATTTCTCAAGGTTGGATCACTATATGAAATAAGACAATCATACTTAGTAGTCTAAAGATACTTTATTATAATTAGGAATTTCTAATTTTGAAGCCCTTAGGAATTTCAAGATTTTTCACATTACTGATACAGTATTAATTTTACTGATACAGTATAAACATTTAAATGAGGGAAACATTACTGTAAATATTCAACTTCTGTTCAGCTACAGGATGCCATCCAGTGGGACCTTGACATGCTTGTGAAGTTGGCCAATGCCAGCCTCATGAAGTTCAACCAAGCCAAGTGTAAGGTCCTACACCTCGGTTGGAGCAATTCCAGGTACAGCTACAGGTTGGGCAGAGAAGAGATTCAGAGCAGACCTAAGGAGAAGGACTTGGGGGTGGTGGTTGCAGCCCAGAAAGCCAACCGTATCCTGGGCTGCATCAAAAGGAGCATGACCAGCAGGTCAAAGGAGGTGATCCTGCCCCTCTACTCTGCTCTTGTGAGACCTCACCTGGAGTATTGTGTGCAGTTCTGGTGTCTTCAACATAAAAAGGACATGAAACTGTTGGAGCAAGTCCAGAGGAGGGCCATGAAGATGATCAGGGGACTGGAGCATTTCCCATACAAACACAGGCTAAGGAAGTTGGGGATGTGTGTGGAGACCTCATAGCAGCCTTCCAGTATCTGAAGGGGGCCTACAAGGATCACAGAATCATAGAATAATTAGGGTTGGAAAGGACCTTAAGATTATCTAGTTCCAACCCCCCTCACACTAGACCATGTCACCCAAGACTCCATCCAATCTGGCCTTGAACACTGCCAGGGATGGAGCACTCGCAACCTCCCTGGGAAACCCATTCCAGTGCCTCACCACCCTAACAGGAAAGAATTTCCTCCTTATATCCAATCTAAACCTCTCCTGTTTAAGTTTGAACCCGTTACCCCTTGTCCTATCACTACAGTCCCTAATGAAGAGTCCCTCCCCAGCATCCTGGTAGGCCCCCTTCAGACACTGGAAGGCTGCTATGAGGTCTCCACGCAGCCTTCTCTTCCCCAGGCTGAGCAGCCCCAACTCTCTCAGCCTGGAGAGGGATTCTTCATCAGGGACTGTAGTGATAGAACAAGAGGTAATGGGTTAAAAGCTAAACAGGGGAAGTTCAGGTTAGATATAAGGAGGAAGTTCTTTACTGTGAAGGTGGTGAGGCACTGGAATGGGTTGCCCAAGGAGGTTGTGAGTGCGCCATCCCTGGCAGTGTTCAAGGCCAGATTGGATGGAGTCTTGGGTGACATGGTCTAGCGTGAGGGGGGTTGAAATTAGATGATCTTATGGTCCTTTCCAACCCTAACCATACTATGAATCTATGACTTGAAGACTTGTATCTTTCGTACTGGCAGCTGTAGAATATTTGAAGGCATGCTGAATGATGCTAGAAGCCTAGCTTTACAGAAATGAATACTGCCCAGGGTGTCAACTGTGGACAGTTCTGTGTGCCTGGATCTTCAGGCAGCAGCCATGCAAGGCACTCCTTGGTAAAAAGTCCTAGGGAACTTTCATTAAAGGTTCTTCTGACCACACAAATTGTCCTGTTCTTTCCTGACCCAGAACCTTCCACACAGAAAGAATCTGATCCTGTTGTTTTCTGAAGGATAACTAGGTACACCAGCCACACCTTAGTGTACTGATAGCTCTTCTTCTAGCCCTAACCCACATAGACTCTGCTTGGCAAGTGGACTGCCCACGGGTAGGAGAATTCCAGAACCATGGTCATAAATGTGGGCCTTGGATGTATCCTACACCTTAAGCATAGTGCAAGATCAAGAGATAGCTAGCCATGCAGAGAATATGCTGTTGGGAAGGAGGGGAAAGAAAAGAAAGGGAGAGTTTGCAGCTGGTATTCTTCCAGCTTCATGCCTTGCAAAAAATGATAAACTGCAGTCCTGCCGGAGCTGTTTTACATAATGCCCAGGGTGTGGAATGCATTCATTTAACACAGTGTACCATTTCCCTGTCAAAACAGTAGCTAGTTTCAACAGAGGGAAGGGAGGGGAAAGCCATGTGCATGTTCTGATAAAGACATCTAGGAAGAACAAATTTTTTCATGTGGCACATGTTCATTTTTTTGCCCAAAATTATGATCATTTATGTGGTGAATGGACAATGGTCTCATAATTCTTTTGCTAGCAACAAAAACTTTTGGAAACGATAGAAGCAGCAGAGAACAGTCTGCTAACCAAACCATAAGTGTATTTGCTTGCCAGACCCTATGACAATCTCAACTTTAATATTTTATTTTAGATATGTATTTACTAATGTTGTCTTTATCCCTCAAAAAAAACTTACCTTCCCATAAGATTCTTCTTAGTCACTCATTCCCAGAAATCTCTGTACTTGCAGAGCTATTTATTAGCATTTTTGGAGCAAACGAGTGAAGTAAACCACTGGATTGATTCTGAATTCTCAATATTCCCATATATAAATATTACATATTATTAAACATTATGTGTGGAGTTTGTTGGTTTTTTGGGGTTTTTTTGAATAAGGACAATTACAGTGAAACATTATGGAATCCTGTAAAAGATAAATATACAGTCCATGTGAATTTAAACCAATGACTATGTAAAGTACAAAGAGTAGAGAACTGCTGTAGCCCCAAAGAGTCTGTATTTGTTTAGGATTTTCACTGGTATATTTGAGAGAAGAGTGCAAGATTAGTTTCAGCTTCCCATCTGCTGGCAAACCCTGTACTCGTGCATAACAGTACACAGACCAAGCTGGTATGTAAAATGACAGAGAAGCAGAAAAAACATGGTAAAACAATCAAGAAAGGAGCACCAGAAAATTATTTTCTAGTTACAGCATTCTTCTTTCTGTATGTAAATGTGAAAAAAACAAAACCAAAAAAAAACCCCAAAACAAAACAAAACTACATACAAAAGCTCATTGTAACCTTCTGCAACACCAAAGTAACATATCCTGACTAAAATGACAAATTTGATAGATACAGTGCTAGATAGAAATGGATGGATATTTAAGAGGAATAGAGCTATTAAATAGAGTCCACTGAAGGGGCAAGAAAATGATGAATGGAGCATCTCTCATGTGAGGAAAGGCTGAGAGAGCTGGGACTATTCAGCTTAGAGAAGGCTCAGGTACAATGTTATATATACCTGAAGGGAAGGTGCAAAGAAGACAGACAGAAGGGTTTTTTCAGTGATGCCCAGTGGCAGGACCAGAGAAAAATGAGCACAAACATAAACACAAGAGGTTCCTCTGAAAATCAGGAAAAAAGTTTATCAAGCATGGCACAGGCTACCCAGAGAGGTGGTGGAGTCATCTGGTCATTCAAAAGCCATGTGGACATGGTCCTGGCAACACGTTCTAGGTGACCTGTTTGATGAGGGCTGTTGGACCAGAAGCCTTTAGAGGTTCCTTCCGACCTCAAACATTCTGTGGTTTTGTGAAAATTTCTTGCAAGAATTTTTTTTGTTTTTGCCTTACTGCATCTATATTTTAGAGTAAATTACAGGGAAACAGCCTAAACTAAACATAAGCTATGTTAAACTTTCAAATTACAAAATTAATTACTGGAGTCAGAAAAGCTAAAGGTAAGCCATATGTTTCCCTGTGGGACATTTGCATTCAGATATAATCTTTCAGCCTGGAGAAGAGAAGGCTGCGTGGAGACCTCATAGCAGCCTTCCAGTGTCTGAAAGGGGCCTACACAGATGCTGGGGATGGACTCTTCATTAGGGACTGTAGTGATAGGACAAGGGGTAATGGGTCCAAATGTAAACAGGGGAGGTTTAGATTGGATATAAGGAAGAAATTCTTTCCTGTTAGGGTGGTGCGGCACTGGAATGGGTTGCCCAAGGAAGTTGCGAGTGCTCCATCCCTGGCAGTGTTTAAGGCCAGGTTGGACAGAGCCTTAGGTGACATGGTCTAGTGTGAGGTGTCCCTGCTTATGGCAGGGGGTTGGAACTAGATGATCTTAAGGTCCTTTCCAACCCTGACTATTCTATGATTCTATGATTCTTCTATGAAAAAATGTTTTCTTCCTTCAGGTTTAATACCTGAACCATACATTGACCATATGCAGTGAAAGAAGCAATGTTAAAGCCAATAAAGATGCATTTCACTCAGTGTACACCTGTCTTAGCTGTTAATGATTTATCCATGCAATTCATTTTCCTGTAGATTTTTCTCTAAACATGCACTGTGTTCCAAACAAACTACATATTTTTATCTGCTTGTCGTGATTTAAACCCAGCCACACAGCTCGTTCACTCACTCAACCCCCCTTTCTTGAACTCCCCTGCTTCCAGAGGGATGGGGAGGAGAATCAAAAGAATGCAACTCCCACAAGTTGAGATAAGAACAGTTTAGTAACTAAGGTATAACACAAATCACTGCTGCTACCACCAATAATAATAATGATAAAGGAAATAACAAGGGAACAGAATACAGCATCTCACCAACCACCGACAGATAGCTCATGACACCCCAACCCAACTGATCACCAACTGAATACCTCCTCCAACCCCCCAGAGCACTCGCCCTTCTGGGTAACTCTCAGTTACATCCTGGGCATGCCGTGCTGTGGTATGGAATACCTCTTTGGTCAGTTTGGGTCAGGTGTCCTGTCCCGGCCTCCCTTCCTCCCTGGCAGAGCATGAGACTCAGAAAGTCCTTGGTCAGAATAAACATTACTTAGCGACAATTGAAAACATCCCTGTTATCAGCGCTGTTCCCAGGTTGAGTCNATGAGGCTCACAAAGTCCTTGGTCAGAGTAAAACATTTGAGCAGTAACTAAAAACATTCGTGTTATCAGTTTTGTTCCCAGGCTGAAACTCAAAACCATAGTGTTGCACCAGTTATTATGAAGAAGAAAAAATGACTGCTACTGCTAAACCCAGGACACTGCTATTTTGTCCTCTGCTTTTTCCACAAAAAGTTAATTACATAGACAAGGCCAACAAAATTTCTTCACAGGAGATAAAATTTTGTAGACAATAAGCAAATGACAAAGCCCTTTAATGTGAATATGGCTAAACTGACTGGAAGATCATATATCCAAATCTATAACTACATTTGTTTCTATCCTAGTGCTTTAAAGGTCTGAAACGTGGGGAAAGATTTCATGTGTAAGCATAAAATAGGTAATACAAAATTAGTTACTCTATAAGCAATATGGGAGTTTTCCATAATCTTGCATCATATTTTCAATATATTAATTTTACCAAATGAGAAAAAAAATCTTTTTTATTGAAAAAGTTCTAGTTTACTGGACAAAGCAACCATTTTACCTATGAGAAACTTGTTCCTGAACTGCTGGTATAGCTGTTAAGTGTACAGCATACATAGAAATCGGTCACAGAAAAACATTTTCATTTTAGCTGGTCATCATCTGAACAGATCTATTTCCCTGTGAGATAAAGACAAAACTAAATTGAAATTACCAAGATTTGAAAAGAAAGGGATAAACTTGAAGCCTACTTCTGGAAATCCTGGATTGGCTTTTAGAAGGAGGAGGGCGCTCAGCTATGGAACAAAGAACACCAATTATTTACATGATTATCCAATTGGTCAGTGATTATCAAATCCAAAGTCTTGGCATTTCAGGGGCACTGACTCATCACCTGCAAGAAGGAAATACTGACAGGAGCAGCTGTGACATCTGCTCTTTGCATAGACAGATATAATGAAGTCATGATCAAAGTGAATTAGACTTATGTATTACCTGGACAAAGAAAGTCGGAAAACCACACAGAGTGAAATCCTACATTAGAGTCATGAGCTAAATGGGAATAGAAGTCTATAGAGAGAAGAATCAAAGAAGTTCCATTGAAAGACCTGATGGAGAACATCTTTACAGTGAGAACATTTTTTTATAGATAGATGGCTTCCATCACACTATTGAAATAAGCAAGGTTTGAATAGAAAATAAATAAATCAAAAAGGTGGGCAGAGCATTTGTTTCACATGCTGAACAGATAATTTCATCATTTTCAGAGTAAGAGTGTCAGCTTCTCTGCATTAATATTTTTTGTTGAAGCGAGTCCTTCAGAAAAAATTAAGCAGTCATAAATCATGTGAACATAAGTCCTCTGATCTAAAATTAAATTCCCAATAAAAGTGACAGGTGCAATATAAATTTTGAATGGGTAAATGTTATCTGAACTCAAACAGCACTGATTAATTCCAAAAGTGACTCCGGGAGTGGCTTTTATACTTCTTACAACAGCTATTTGCTCTTGAACATCAGAACAAACTCAGAAAAATCTCCAGTGATCATCTGTTCAGAGACCTGGTTTTGCATCTGCAATGTTTCTGTGAATTTAAATACAGAGTTGTAAGCATCTCTGGCATCCACATTTAGCTTGCATTTGAACCATCTCTGGGCTATATGGCTGCTTCAGGCATGTGCCACACTGGAGCACAAGTCTACAGCTGAATCTGAACTTTCTATTAAGGCATCTCTGCAAATACTAGCAGTGTACTGTGTGTCAGCTTATTGCGTATCTGCAGTGCAGAGAGAAAAGGAGGAGAAGGTAAAATAGCTGATTCCATTACTATGCAAAATAAATAGAGATCATAGAATCATAGAATAGTTAGGGTTGGAAAGGACCTTAAGATCATCTAGTTCCAACACCCCTGCCATAAGCAGGGACACCTTCCACTAAACCATGCTACCCAAGGCTTTGTCCAACCTGGCCTTGAACNGGACACCTTCAACCATGCTACCCAAGGCTTTGTCCAACCTGGCCTTGAACACTGCCAGGGATGGAGCACTCAAAACTTCCTTGGGCAATCCATTCCAGTGCCTCACCACCCTAACAGGAAAGAATTTCTTCCTTATATCCGACCTAAACCTCCCCTGTTTAAGTTTGAACCCGTTACCCCTTGCCCTTTCACTACAGTCCCTAATGAAGAGTTCCTCCCCAGCATCCCTATAGGCCCCCTTAAGATACTGGAAGGCTGCTAGAGAGTTAGCTGTAGGGTGTCAGCAAAAGTGGCTCGAACACCTGGAAAATTTTAAATTCCCCCAAAGTGATCCTGTAGCACTTCCCAGTTATTATTCTAGCAAAGCTGTAAATAAAAAGTAGGTAGATATAGTTCATGTTGGTCAAGGTAGAAGGAGGAAAAATAACATCTGCAAGTCATAGCTAATGACCCACATAGTAACAGGATGTTTTCCAGTAACATGGAATAAAGTAGTGTTGTGAATTACATTAGTTAGCTGAATCCTTTGAGCTTTCTTGACTGGGTGGTCCTGCTTAGCATGAATTGCTGCTTAGCACATGTACCTGAAACTGCTGAAACCTTAGGCCTAACAATGTGTGCTTAGTTATGTAAATGAAGCCTCAAGACTAATGCAAATTGGAAGATAAGTGAGATGCATCCTTATCAAAGAGCAAAAACCAGAGAGATAAGAAGGACTTTACAGCCCACCTGGAAAGAACCCAATGATAGACCAGGAGACCCCAGACCAAAATTCACCACAGGGTAATAGGTCCTTAACATACAGGATAATATTCAGTTCATAATTTAAAAACTCCACTGAATTTTCTGAAGGCACATAGGCTGCCTAAGCCCCTGTTACAATTAATAGATACTGAGAAAATACAGATTGTAGAGTGTAATTCAGGTGATAAGCCACTATGTGACTGCCCTCTAAAGGGACAAATTGTTTTCCAGAATATATCTTCACTGACTCACTGGAATATGGCCACCAGTAGACAACTACATTTTAAACATCAACTGAATCGCACTTCAGTGATAGCCTTTTTCCAGATATTTATTCCATGTAGTGCAGGTTCAGTTTCACTACACAACTATAGATAGCTGCTTCTTTGAAGGGAAAAGGAAAAATAGGAATGTTTATATAAATTTATATGTAAGAACAACAGCGATGGAAATTAGGACATTTAGGAATTTGGTGATTCTACAATTTTAAATAGTAATTCTTTGGACTTCCATGAGCCCAGGTTTCTCAATCCCATCATGCATCCTCCATGGTCTTAACGACAGACAAAATAACATCCAGAAGAGGTACTCCTCTATTCAGACAGAAAACTGCCACAGTGTGACCAGTGTGACGCAATCTAATGTGTGTTTTGTCCGATCTGCTGCTTTGTCACCCATTAGATCTAAACCAGCAACTCAAAAGTTCTGTAATTACAATGACATATACAATCCATCAAAGTTACATACTGAGGAAAAGAGGATTTCCTTTCCATTATCTTGAAGAAAAGAGAGTACAGAAACTGTGTGGAGTTCATCAGCAATGAAAGACAAATTCAATGAGTTCCAGCTAAATTACAGAACTAGTACTCTGACTGTTCTTTCTAATAAGGAAAACATGAAAATCCAAATGATGAAATTATAAAATGATGAAATGACTCAGTATCACTGCTTTGCTAACTTGCCAGTCAAGAACATACCTAAGCCATTCCTTAACTCTAACCTGATTGCTTACTGTCAAATGCATCGTGTTGACACATTGTCCTATGTAGTCGAGAACCAGTCACATGGTGGTCCTTAGCTGCTGATTCTACCAAAATTTGCAATCACATTTAGGAAACACTGCAATGCAGGAATTGTCAGTACCCTAGCTAATTTCTGAAAAGAGAGCAAGTACAGTGTCTTGAACACATACATAAACTACTCCAGACCTGACCAGTCTCATACTGAGCTAACATGGTTTTTAATGTATACTCATCATATATAGAGCTAACTTGGTGTCTTTAAACCTGAGGTTTACACAAACCCACTCTGTGCAGAAAATACTAGATAAGTTACTAGCAATATGTATAATTTCAAGTTAATACTATACCACTTTACAACCGATATATTGTCACATAATGCTGCTGAAGAGGCTGATAAAAGCTAAATGATAAGAGAGTTTATAGTCCTGGAAAATAGTCTGTATCTTCAGTATGCATATACTCATTAAACTGTTATCCCTATTAACATTGATATACCCAGAACACATTACCATCTGGCAATAATGACCAATTCTGCATCACAATGAGGATGTAAGACTGAAACAGCAAATATTTCGGTGAAATACTATCAGTGTTTTTTAATTATATTCACTATTAATCACTATTAAATCTCATCCCTAGATTAACAAATTAATAATTCAGCTTTATGAGTGTCCAATAAAGACAATCTGACTGTGGGATAAGAAATTGTACCTTCTTTCCAAATATTCAGCTCATTCATTGTTAATCACAGCAATTGCCTGCAGCAGCCCCTGGGACTGTAGTCATCTTCCCGGGCCATATGAGAATGAAAAGCTGAGCTTCCCACTATGCAGATGACCAGCACCACCTTTGACAGAAAAGTCATCACTCATCCTAAAACATGCCTGTCTAGGACTAAATAAATCTTTAGCAGACACTATCAACTTCATCAGCTACTGCCAGCACCTAATCTTCTACAAGTAAGCTAATCAAGAAACAAGCAATCAGTGTCTCCCGTCACCTGTCAATATTCTGGGCAGACATCAGGAATGCTGCAGGCCAGAAATACCACAGAAGCATCATTCCTTCCTTTGATAAGTCATCTCCTCCAAGTCAGAAACACAAATAATCATTCATAACTATTCTGCACCATTCAATGTCACTAATTTTTGGGCAAGTTCATTGCTACTCCAGGAAGATGCAGGAATACATAGAAATTCCTAAAACTAACTGGGTGAATCATTCATTTCATATTTGATTTCATTGTTCACTCTTCCCCCAGAAAAAGTAAACACTGAAAATATTTTTAGCACTGTTACCTTTCGTATGTGTGCTGAAGATGATCACAAAAAAGGTATGTATAAAACTGTATCACTTTGTCATTTTCACTCACTCATTAATTCATCTATGGCCAAACTTCTCTTCCCAAGTATAAAAGTTTTGCTGCCTTAGTAAATACTTCCATGACCCAGTTTAGTTTTACATTTGCAAGAAACTTTAATTTTTAAATACTTTGTTTGAAGTGTCTCATATCTTACATCATCAATTTTATTCCATTGGAAAAGCAAAATCTTCACATTCTAGTGACACACATAGCCATTTGCTTCCCTCCAGTCTTGCCTCTAGTCTCCTCTATTGTGCTTGAACTTGAGATATTACTATGGAGAAAAAATTAGTTCAAACCATTTCTAAAAGTAACTTTTTGTTATTTAAATTGTGTTGACTATAACTCCTCAGAGTTATATAACTTAAGAACTGGGTTAGGGTTAGGGTTAGAGAGAGCTGGGAGAGCTCTCTGGGAGAGCTGGGATCATGAGAGGAAAGGCATAATGATATGAGGAAAATAAAATAATCTGCCCAGAAGAACCAAAGTTTAAACTGAGATTTTTATGTTAGCCCTGTAAGTGAAACTAGTAATAAACCGGGGGGGGGGGCGGGGTGGGGGGGGGGGGGGAAGTAAATAAAAAATTACAAAATGGATTATGTAAACCTTTAGAATCAGTTTTAAGTGATGTTGTTTGATGGCTTTGTAAGAGTAGCAATGGAAAATGACTGAGGTGCATGATACACAGAAAAAAAAAAAGTAGAGTGGAGCTAGAGAACACACTAAGAATTATTGTACGAGATAAATTGTTATAGTTGATGTAGTTTTAAGAAAAACAGTCTAGAAGAACAGGACACAAGGGTAAGGATTATCTGGGAAGCACAGGTGTCCAGGATGGGCTACAGTTAAACTAACTGATAAGTAGGAGGACAGAAGGATTATTATGTCTCTGGTGCTAACGAACCAATTAAGCTGGTATAAGCATCTACTGTGCATGCTTCAAAGGCTGCCAGAAATGATGAAGGTTGTTGAAAGAAGTAAAGGACCCTCAGAGACCACTACCACAATTCTATATGCATCTGGGGAGCTTTCTGGAAAATGATGTAATCTATATGTAGCCTCATGAATATGTATGTGTGCCCAGGGACTATATAAGGATGGCTTGTGTAGCAATACGGGGACACACGTTAGGAGGAGTTATCCCCCGTGTCTCCCGGCGTGCAATAAAGAATACCTGCTTGTCAGCTTGAAAACTTTTTTGGCAAGTTTGTTCCTGGAGTTTTCTCTGAATCAAATGCAGGTGCTCAGCTTTCTGATTTTGCTTTCCATGAACTTGAAGAAAAGTTCTTGAGGAAGATAAAAACAACAGACATTAAAGGAAGAATGGGAACAACAATGTGCTTTATTATTTCTTTTTTAAGGCAAAGGAATTTTTGGTTTTACCCTTAAATCCTAATTTTAATCTGCAAGGCTGTGATCACATTGTCCAAGAGCCTTTTACACAGAAGCCTGAAATTATTTTAACATTTTTCTTAAAAAAGGAATTCTCTAAAATTAAAAGAACATGTTCAAAAATGCCTTAATAAAAAAAAAAAAAAAAAAAAAACCCAAAAAATTTTAAAAATAAATGCTTAANCTAATTTTAATCTGCAAGGCTGTGATCACATTGTCCAAGAGCCTTTTACACAGAAGCCTGAAATTATTTTAACATTTTTCTTAAAAAAGGAATTCTCTAAAATTAAAAGAACATGTTCAAAAATGCCTTAATAAAAAAAAAAAAACCAAAAAAAACCCAAAGAATTTGAAAACTACATGCTTCAGAAAGACTGAAAAGTATTTAAAGTAAATTTATCAGTAAGTTGCATAGCACTCAATATGAGCTATTATTTACAAAGTAGCTAAATGAATACATTTATTTTAATTTTTTTGTTTTGAAGTTGCTTCCAAATCAGCAGAATGATATCTGAAGAGCCAAAGAATAACAGATTTTTGCTGCAGAATGTCTCTCTAGCTTATTGTGCTTCCCAGAGATTTTGTCTATGTCCATATGTTCCAAAAAAAAAAAAAAAAAAAATTGT
>NDXB01009591.1:46137-62819 GCA_002631895.1 Agapornis roseicollis
AAAAAAAAAAAAAAAAAAAATTGTAAGAAGACAAATCAGTAAAATTTAGAGTGAGGAATGTACATAAAATTCACTGGGAATTTGTAACATTGATGATCCATAAT
This sequence comes from Agapornis roseicollis, assembly GCA_002631895.1. Classification (NCBI taxonomy): domain Eukaryota; kingdom Metazoa; phylum Chordata; class Aves; order Psittaciformes; family Psittacidae; genus Agapornis; species Agapornis roseicollis. The sequence goes on from NDXB01009591.1 coordinate 46,242, forward strand.
GTCTGACAAATGCAAGCCAATAAAGAAAACTAAAATGCCATAATTCAGTTTGCTTTTAAGGCCACAGTCTGCTCAGATGGTCTTTAAAATCCTAACCCATTTAGGCTGCAGTACTAAAATGTGGAGGGTGTTATGTCCTATATGCAAACAAAGAAGAAATCACAGTGCAGGAAGAAAAGAAGCCATAAGTTTTATAAAGAATTTGTAAGGGCTTTCTATGCTGAACAACTTCTGGTCACCTGTGTTCTTGGTGAGCCCAGTTCAATAGCAGAAAAGCATATAAGCCCCATGCAAAACCATGACCACAAAAGAATTTAGAGCTACATCAGGTACTGAGAATCTTCATTGCTATCTGTAAGAGCATGCTCTAAAGTACAAGCTTGCAGGGGTACAACCCAAAAGCCACAATCTATGCCACCTCTTACGGAAGTGCCCAGGATGAAGAAGTCAAAGAGGTCAAAGCAGGCAGGAGTGATGCAGGCAAAGCAGCTTGCCAGAAAACATTATTTCAATGGAACATAGTACCCATAAAGCCAATATTAACTGCACAGCCGTTACACCTTTGCATGCAATTAATAGGTTGACCTCTATTTCTGTGAAAACAACACCACCACAAAAAATATTATACTCTGTAAGCACGAACTGTACTGGAGCATTGGTAACTCAAACATTTTTTTTCTTTAATTTGTTTAGACATGGAGAAAGTAATTAACACCACTGTATTTCTTGTTCTAAAAAAGAAAAGTGCTTCCATTGTTCCAAAAAGCTTGTGCTAAATCAGAAAAGAAAACTGGCTTTCCTATTGCACCTGGTACTATTCAGTTGCCTAAAATATCCAGCCTGGGAGGGTTTGAAAACTTGGATGCATACTTAATGCCTTGTCCTTTTAATATTCTTACACAAAAAGTGAGTTCAATGCCCTCACTTTTTTCAAGTAGTAGTAAAGATCCATTCACACTAGAATGCAATTAATTTACTTCAGTAGAAATTTGAAATTGGATGATTGCAAATGGGTTGCTTCTGCTCCCAGGATAAGACTAGGAGGGAAAACGATATGCAAGAAGGCATCAGGTATACTCAATTCAGGGTACTTCTGCCTTTAACTGCCACCAAAGCCTTATTCATTTTGCCAGTCTCTCCAATAATATTGGTCTTCATGTCTTCACAAGTTCTTAAGGCTGAGAAACAGCAAATGACTAGGCTCTTCAGCAAATGAGTGTCAGAAGGACAAACTGCAATGCAATGAACAGTAACTCCATCTTCCACTATAAATTGTACAAAAAACATGACAGTGTGACCCCACTTGTTTTCTAGAAGTAAAAAGAAAAGGCTCTTTAAAGTAATGAAAACACAAGATTTTTTACTACAGAAATCAGAACTCATTTTACAGAACTTAAGAGTAAATTAATTATTTATAGCCCTATTCTTAAACATTAAGCAACATACTTATTTTAATTTCTCTATCTGATCTGTAGAAAACTCTTTTCAGTGCTTAGCTAAATGAGGCACCAAAAGGAAACAGCCAATGCTGCCAACAGCAGTAGGAAGCTAAATGTATCCATTAATCAGATTTCTAACCTGATGATCATAGGTACCAGCACTGATTAGCTGATCACCTCAGGATCAGTTTGTTACATTTATAGTAAAGCAAATCAAATAGCACAGTTTATATTTGGGAAGCTGTAAAAGCAGAGCCAAACAGTCACTGATTGGACCTAGAAAAGATCAATAGTGTTAACTTTGCACCTCTATTCCTAAGTGGCAGTAGGTGGCTGTTTGCTTAAGCCAATTACATTGTTAAACTGATCTACTGCACCAGTGACAGCAAATGTCAGAACTTGTTGATTTCTGAAGTTATGCTGGATTTCACAAATCACTGTGTGAAGTCAGCAGCAAGACTATGTGAAATGAAGACGATGATGGAATACTTCCACTGCTTCTGACTGACAAGCACCAGTCTACAGTAAGGAGTTTTTGTTACTTAGATGTCAACAACCATTTTAAAGCATATTGCTATACTGAGTTCTGTCATGTTTAAACGTTTATGCTGACAATTCAGTTGTTGTGCAGGAAAATGAAGTGGCAGGCTATGGCAGAAACAAAGCAAGAATAATGAAGATCTCAGACTCTAATGATGACATTGCTGCTATAGAACATGAAAATGTATAGAGCCATTTAATTGCCATGACTACTGCAACAGGTAGAGAGTATCTCTGATGAATATATCTGATATCTCCAATGAAAAAGAATATGAGCTGCAGAAGAAAACTCCAAAGATTTACTGACACACACACAAAAAAAAAAATTAAAAAATTAAAAAAAATAAAAGTAACAACTGATGAACACTTTATACATACATAAAAAAAATGTGAACGACCAGACAAAATGACATGGTTAATATCATATGAGAGTGGTTTAGAATAAATAGACCACTTAAAACCTCCTTAACAGAATATTCAGAAACATTTAAAGAATGATAGGGATGGCACTTCAGCTTACTAATCTTATTCTTCAGTAAAAACTTCATGAAAATGGAATTCTTACCTGTTTTTCCCTGCACTGTGGTGAACGAAGCAAGCTGTTAAAAAGTTAGGTGCAGAAAATCTAAATGTATAACAAAACCCAGTGGATTTTTCCCCTTTCAAGTCAGAGAGATTAACAGAAAATGAATGCTAATTCTATGTTGATTTTTTTTTTTTGTTTTCTTTCATTTCTCAATATATCCTTTAATAAAATCCAGATGGGTTTTTAGTTTTGATTTTTTTGTGGTTTTTGTTTTTTGGGTTGGTTTTTTTTTGTGTGTTTTTTGTTTGTTTGTTTGTTTGTTGTTGTTTTTTTTTTTAATTTGGCCAGTTTTATTACTTGTTTTACATTGTTGGATTGTATTTAAGTACGGCCATTTAATTCCTAGAACTGCTGCTGAAAACTTGTTTTGTTACTACGCAGAGATAAGCAACTGTCCCTGATCCTCCAAAACATGCTGTTACTAAATCAGCTTTAGAAGTGAATGTATCAGGTATACAGTTTAAAAACAATTGACTGCCTTTCCACACAGAAATGCTTGAAATAAATCAAGTTCAGGTAAATGACTGACCAGAAGGGAGAATGACATTCAATATTAATGAACATTGCTTTTTCACCACTCAAACCCGGGAGTATTTAATTATTGCTCATCTACCAAGATACTGCAGAATAAAACTGTGACAGCTCAGGCTACTGCACCACAAAAAACTAGAGAAGTAATGGCCAAACCCAACACCTTGACTGCACACTGACACAAACCAGAGAACATGCTGTTACAATATGCTGCCTCTCTGTCAAAAAACCTTGATGTTTGGAACTTCTCTGTTTCAGGAACACCCATGCAATCACAGACAACTGACTTTAAGACATTCATGGTAATTTTCTCTTTATATTATTCAAAATCATGGTACACTGACTTGAGACAAGTCATTAGGGAGCAGTACTGCTTTTTTTTCAGTTTTCACACAAGTAAATGTAACAGGGATTTTTTAATGTTGCCATGGCAATGTTAGACAATGTGTTCCAAAAACCTTTCAGCATTTTTGTTTGTTTGTTTGCTTGCTTTTTGCAGAAGAAACCACTCCAAGACAAAAGGCAACAATATCTCAATCTATCAAGAAGCAAACCCTCTCCATTAAATTTGCTCTTCCTATTGAAGAAACAAACTACATAATTTACTTTAAAAACAACATTATTAAACTCAAACAGAACCTAATGTGAAATATGGAAATCATAGTGAATATAAACCCTAATATTGAATTACAAGTGATTTCCCCTTGTAATTTCTAGCACATTATTTTAGCCTTGTAGCCTAGCAGATACAGAGTTGCCATTCCTTGGAACAGAACAGAGGCCCAGTGATAGTTAATAACACAGGATGGGTCAGGCTTTGCCTGGACTAGTCTTGGCCTGCATGGGGATTTGTTTTAATATGTAACAAATTACCCAATGACCAGGGTACTACTACTACTTTATTTGAGCTTTTGCTGGGCTTCATACAGTCGTACAAATAACTCCTATTGTGTTACATGTATTTTGCAACTAATAAAAAGTCAGAACATGTAGTTATACTATATGCAGCGACTGACTTACAACCCAGTGTGAAATTCTGAGTAGGGAGCATGTAAATGAGATAGCAGAATCCTTGAAAGTGCAGGCACAGGAGACAACAGGCTACTTGTCAGTAAGTAGTGATAATCATCAGTTACTGGTTCTCAAAGTAATGAAGCTTTCAGAGCTGGGCAAAACCAGTTTTAGGGGTGAAAGAGCAAAGAATAAGACATGGAAATTACATAATAATAAAAATAACTAAATAAAGGATAAGAAGAATAAGAGATGTCTATTACGTCAGATACTATAAACTTGGATGTAACACCGACTTCAAGATCAATGGAGAAACAGCTAGGTGCAGACTGTTTTAGCAAACTCATAAAAATGATGCCAAGTGGACTCCAGAGTGAGGTAGAAGACTTTACCCTCACCATGCTTTTCCCAGTGAGAGACTTGTGAAGCTGATGACTTGCTGCAAGAACCTTGAGGGACAGTAGAAGCTTGAGCATAACATCATGGAAAGGGGCAGACCCTTGAAAGTTTGTGTGCATATTGTTTTAAATGTATGTAATTTGAACTATAAGTGTCTTATGCATTTATAGCTTTCACTCTCAATTGCATTTAATTTTTTTTCTTTTTTTGATGGAATGTATCTTGCCAAGAAATTCATGCTATACAGTATAATTCTAAGCTCTCATTAGTTAACACTGACAAATTTTCAGTTTCAGAGGAGTGATGAAAATGACCCACACCCAACCCTTGCACAACCCCTCATGGGGATGATTTTCTCGTGGTAACTATTTATTCATCAGTTATTCATTAGTTCATCAATATCCTGTAGTGCTGAATGTGTCATAAAGGTATGATGCAAAGCATAGCCAAATGACTAATAAAAATGAAAGTATGTTACATCCAAACAGTTCCTTTTAGCAATCAAATCTATAATCTTAGGGAATGAAATCAAGTTTGCCTGACAGCCTGTTTTCTGTAAATACATAGTGATACACATTACTTAATTTTTAAATAAATCACTATTAAAGCGGTTCATTGATTTTTCTTTCAAATGTTAAGTCTCCTATTAAGACATGTCACAAAATATATTTTACTCTTCTGGAATTTATCCACTATTCCAAGATTTTTTAAGAATGCATCAAAAGAAGCGTGACCAGCAGGTCAAAGGAGGTGATCCTGCCCCTCTACTCTACTCTCGTGAGACCTCACCTTGAAGTACCATGTGCAGTTCTGGTGTCCTCAGCATAAAAAGGACATGGAGCTGTTGGAACAAGTCCAGAGGAGGGCCAGGAGGATGATCAGGGGACTGAAGCATCTCCTGTATGAAGACAGGCTGGGAAAGTTGGGGCTGTTCAGCCTGGAGAAGAGAAGGATGCATGGAGACCTCATAGCAGCCTTCCAGTATCTGAAGGGGCCTATAGGGATGCTGGGGAGTGTCTCTTCATTAGGGACTGTAATGACAGGACAAGGGGTAATGGGTTCAAACTTAAATAGGGGAGGTTTAGATTGGATATAAGGAAGAAATTCTTTCCTGTTAGATTGGTGAGGCACTGGAATGGGTTGCCCAAGGAAGTTGTGAGTGCTCCATCCCTGGCAGTGTTTAAGGCCAGGTTGGATGAAGCCTTGTGTGGCATGGTTTAGTGTGCGGTGCCCCTGCTTATGGCAGGTGGGTTGGAACAAGATGAGGTCCTTTCCAACCCTAACTATTCTATGATTCTATCCACTGGTCAGACATTCCTTCAATTATGTCTTCTGGAATTCTATCCAGAGCTAGTAGATTCAGAATCGTTTGTCACAGCAGATGTTTTCAAACTTCTTGGTTAAAATGGAAAGTACTTTATCACCTTTCTGCGAAATACGCCCCTTATTGTACTTTTAAAATGCAGGCAAGAAATATTCAGTGACAATTACCAATGACCAATGTGGTGCATTCATATTGCTTGAATATTTTTTCATATCCTTAAAGAATTATGCTATTATTGTTAGCACAGCCATCATGACTTTTTTCCCAATGTTGTTAGGTTCCTTCAGCATCTTCTTTACAATACTTCCAGAAGGAAGTTTTTAGTATCTACTTATTATTTCACATGTTCATATTGTATTTTATTCCTAACTTTCAGTCTACCAGTGAGGCAGAGGAAGCTCACCTAGACTGCGGCATCAAATGATTTTGATCCTTTGGTAAATTTTCATCAATTATTTCTGATTAATGGAAAACACTCACTTGTTTGCCAGACCGTATATAATCATTATGACTAACCTTGGTTCAGCCGAGGTGATTAATTGATCTTTGTTCTGTAATGATGACCAAAATAGAGAAAAGAATACTGGCAGCAGGATATTTCAAGTTAGAAAACAGTCATCTATAATGTTTAAAAGAAATAAAATATGCTTTTTGTAAGACCTTTAAATGTCTGTAAAGGTTACAGCATTAATTATAATAACCTATTTTTACTTATTGTGTTCTTCAGTCTTCTGTACTATGCTAGTTAGCACAGTAATGTTTCTTCAGTATACCCTATTACCTCTTTTCCCTAGTTTGTTATCCTAAAGTGGGTAATAACCACTGATTTTAATGTTCTAATAATGAAAATCAACACACTAGCTTTTAGGAATATCAGTTATATCAGATTTCTTCTAATCAATGAGAATTCCCTATTCCTCTTGCTTACTGCCTTCAAGCAGTATGGTTTAGTGTGAGGTTTCCCTGCTTATGGCAGTGGGGTTGGAACTAGATGATCTTAAAGTCCCTTCCAACCCTAACTATTCTATGATTCTATTCTATTCTTTCCACATCTATTGACCTTGATCACAACATCCTGAGTTTGTGTTTATACCACATTTGCATTCTTATTAAGTTTCCTATTCTATTTTTGTGCTAATAGCCTTGTAGTTGCTCCAGCTAATCTCCAGTTGATAAGATTATCACCGTTCTTTTTTTTCATGTAAGAAGTAAGCTGTGGTATTTATAAATCTCTTAGGATAAATGTTCGACAAACTGAAACCTTCCCTTTCACACCAGCCATGCAAACAGTGTTGTTTTCTGGTATCTTCACCTTTTCAGTGCTATTAGAATGACTCTAAGAAGATTATGTGGGCTTTTGTCTTCTGGCTTCCTTCAAGATAACTGAAGCTTCCTAAACTGTCTAGTTCCATGTGAATGTCATGTAATTAATTTCATGTGCATCATCCCTTACTATTATTACATAAATATGTGGTGGATTCTCTGTCTTCTCTTACAAGACACCATCACCAGTGATAACTGTGTGCCCTCTTGGGGCATCTGAACTCTTCTGCAGCTGCCTGCATCATGCAAAAAGAATATGAGTCAAAATATTAACAGGCTTTCATTATATTCTTCCAGAAAAAGTGACAAGTTGCTGATCATCTGATGATTTGACATTCATAAAGGAAAGTGAATGTCCTTCAAAGTCATGCTATGTACAACATTAACATATAATATCAACATTCAATAATCATGACTTCAGAAATGTTATGCATCACTGATATATGCATTCTTATAAAAATGTGAAGTAGTTTATTTGTGGAGAAATATGACATTATAGTCAAGGAATTGTACTGTAGTGTTAGGGAGATTAAGGCATCAAAAGTTTATCTGCTGTAGGCATAAAAAACCATACCTCTTCTAGCATCTTAAATACCACCTAGCTGATCTTTGGCTGATGAATGTTAATGGCTGATTGTTTATGGCTGATCAGGTACAGGGTACAGCTTGGCAAGTGTACCAACCTTGTTTACCTGCAAATGGCCCTTTTGATCCCCTTATCCTTCTCTTTTCATGACTGCTCCTCTCCAAATCACCCACATTCATCTCCTTCCCTCCTCCATTAAATGCCCCTTTATGAGTCTCACACAGTCTCAAAATACTTTTTCCCCTGCACCCCATAATGTATCACATAGCCCTATGCAGTGACCCCCTCCACCCGGAAGGTGCTCCAGAGACTTATTTTGGTGGCTGTCACCCTGGACCATGGCTGAAGCTCTCCTGGGATGTCCTGACAGAGGTCTGGTCAGGGTGTCCTCAAAGTTGGTAGTTCAGGTAGCCCTGCCAGCCACTGTCTCCCTATGCTCCCTTCTGCATGTGCAGACATGCTTTTTACCACATAACCTAACAGAAACATGTGCACCTTGTGACAAAAGAGGATCATATCCCTTGAGTCAAACTATTAATACTTTAAATAAGATCACTCTGTCAAAGGGTCTTTCTGTTCAGTTCACACAAATGTCTCCAATATACGTAACTGGTTCCCTGAATAGTCTTCAAAAGGGAGAAGGAGCATGATGATCACATCAAAAGGGTAATCGTACTTTTATGTGCATTAAAGGACACCTGAAAAATTCTTATGAATCCTTTATAAGGTACAAAGAAATAATCTTAGCAGGAGCATCTCAACATCTTTTTCAATAGAAGTACTTAAAAAAGACTATTGGCTAATAAGATTCCCCTGAAAAAAAAGGTGGAAATCAGTGGTATCCATAACAAAAGACATACTATTCAAAACTAGTTACTGATTACTTTATGCCAACCATTCTAAGTCAGAAGTGAGCACACCAACTTCAGCAATTTACAAAGCATAAGATATTACTCACCATATACTGGGACAACTCTGTCTTTCAGTGTCCTCAGGCAGCACTCTTCTAAGTGTCTCCCAGCTTCACTCTGTTTTTCCTTCTAATTGACAATTCCACTTCCATACAGGCCAAATGTTGATGTCTGTGTCTGATCAGATATGTTGGAATATTCTTTTAATTAATAATTTTCAAAATGCTTTGCCTGAAGCAAATTCTCCTGAACCCATTCTCCAAGTTAGTGACTAAGCAGGACTTACAAATCCCTAGCTAGAAATTACTTTATCATGTCTCTGAGGTTTCTGCTTTGCTGCTGGTAGGAACAGCCTTCTCCACCCCTGCAGTATCTGTGACACAAATCCCTATAGTACTATCCCATCTTGTGTCATTTTGTGTTTCTGTAGAAGCTTCACAGGCCTCTGAAAAACCTCTTAATATGAAAAATTACACAACAATAATCTGGATATAATCTCAAATTAGTTTTTAAATAAAATATAAAATCCAAGAGTTTCCTTTCCTCTCTTTGTTAAGATTTACACACACACACGTAAGTCCAGCAGTTTGCGTAAACAATGAACAGTTAAGCTACACCAGACCATTGCCTGTTTCTCACAGCTACCAACCCCTTCCACACATTCATTTCTGAAACAAACCCCATGAACAAAAGATAACCTAATTTTTTTTTAATGGTGCTACACTGAGTGACATGAGCTAGAAAGGCAAACATCGATCAGCATCACTAACAACAACCTAGCACCTGGCATTGAAAAAGATGTTCCATTTTCAGCAGAGCTCAAAGGGATACCCAGCATCCTCCCATGAGGATGGAAAAGCCATGGAACTTGGAAGAAGCAAGTGGAAAATGGTGTTGGGATTAATTTGCAACTGTAGCTGACTGAGCAAATTCTGACTATGTCCCCGTTCCAGAATCTGGCGAGAATACGGTTGCTCTTCTTGCTATTTAGAATCACAGAATCATAGAATGATCAGAGTTGGAAAGGACCTTAAGATCATCAAGCTCCAACCCCTCCTGCCATGGAAGGAGCGCCTCACACTAGACCATGTTGCCCAAGGCTTTGTTCAACCTAGCCTTTAACACTGCCAGGAATGGAGCATTCACATCTTCATTGGGCAACATTATCTCTTCTCTGTCTCTCTGAGGAGGTGAGTGATAGAGCAGGTTTGGTGAGCACTTGGTGTCCAGCCAGGGTCAAAACACAATGACCTTCAAAGAACAAGATGACGGTAAAGAATTATAGCTTATTTGAGTGACAGCATTTCCAATATACCAACTTCTGCTAGCACTGAAGTTGCAGCCATGCACAGTATGATTGCTTTGTAATCATGGGCAATAGAAGTTCTGGGTGTTTTCTGCAGAAGCTGCATTATTCTCACATAATAACATTGATTTAAAGTTCTTTTCCCAGCATTGCTAACAGTGGCAACTGCAGACAGCAGTTTATTTTTGAATGCTTGATACTCCCATCACAGCAGAGATCAACAATGAGTCAAGGATGTCTGTCAAGTTCATCTTACAACTTCAACAGAGGCTGAATTCATTGAATTTGGAACAAGTTAATTTAATAAGTTTTCTGTCATCAAAGTAAAACCAAGGTCGTTCTAATTACTAGTCCATTTCTTTTCTGAATCTGAAGTACACTTCAAGTAACTATAAAATTCATGGTTCACATATTAACATCAGTTTTTATTTGTTAAAAAAGAAATAAAAGAGTCAATTCAGTAGCCCATACATTGCAATGCATTTGCAGACAATCAAGTAATAATACTCACAGTTACCATAAACTAGGATTAGGTCTTAGAGTACCCTTTGTTCTCTGTGTGAAAAACTCGTTTAACTCTGAACGCAATATTGCTTGGTTAAGGAACACATCAAATAAGAAATACAGCAGTGAGTTCCCTCATGTAAATTTGAATAATATTTCACTAACTTAAAGTCAGATACATTTATTGCTTTCCCGATCCTACAATTTTGGGCCTACTTCACTGAAACCATTGTCTAAAATTCAAGTTAGAACTCACATGGCTACACTGGAAGGATTTTATGCAAAAGACAGAGAGTGGCTATTTTACACTTCTTTGTTGCATCTGCAAGAGGTATAACAGTCAAAGAAAGAACAAGACTGGAATGTAAAGAAAAATCAGAGCTACAAAAATGTAATTTTTCAACATTTTCCAATCTGAGGAAACAAACATAATCCAGTAAATGTGGAGTTTTGTTTTTTTTTGCTTCTAACTAGTAGAAGACCTCAGGCTTTGTATTGACCCGATAGAACAATCTCAGAACTTGTCTAGGCTTGTCTCAGCCTGAGTTGGTTTTAGTTTGCTTTAACAATTGTCTAGTGGTCAAGTGACTATGGCATGATGTGTTTTATCTTAAGCTTGGTGAATACCACATCTGGTAGCAGTCTGACAAATTGAGGTAGTCAGTTTGTACAAAATGATAGTAATTTCTGTCGACTGAGGCTGGGGAGGCTGTTGGGCAACTCTCAGACTTAAAGTGGGAGCCATTGAGAAGGCAGACTGTGTTCAGAAAACATATAAAAATAAACACATTCAGGCTACAAGATGGGAGGAAGAAAGCAGGAAAATTATGCTACTCCTGGCAAAAAGAACCCCTCCAGCAGGAACATTATCCTGAGGGAAGCCCTCATGTTGTTGACATCTTGTAAGCCCCTCCTGCATTCTCCTTGACAGGGACAAATAGGTCCCTTAGGACCCAGAGGAACATTTTAAAAGTAACCACGACACAAAAGAAAAGGGTAGAAACTAGGAAGGTTTCTGCTGCGTTATAGAAGAGAGACTTTTCTCAAGGAGACAACTTGGATTGTTAAACTGTTAAAACATTAATTGGGCTGAAAGTCAATCCTTATCATATATATGGTGAGTTCTCTTTTGCTGATAAACAAGATGTTGAGCACAACACAGACAAAGCTACAAAGCCTGTGATCTTATGAGATACATGGGCAACATGACCTTGCAAAGCCAAGTTATTCCTTGCCAAGGTTAGTTTTGTAAAATTTATCCTGAATGTCTATTAAAAAAACCCCAATTATTAACTATCCCTCTATTGCTGTTTATCTGTTAGAAAACATTCAAATGATACTATTTTTTTTCTACGGACAGAAGTATACATATTGCCTCAATATTGCCTCTGTCTCTCTTCTTTCATAAGAAACAGTCTTTGTTGGGTTAGGCTGGAAACTTGCTTTATATGAACTGCATGTTTCAGAAAGCTAGGAAGGAAAGGTAGAACTGTAGTATTTGTTAAGTGACAGCTTTGATTGACAAGTCTGTAATGGAATTCCCCACTACCTTAAAGAAAGCAATATGCCAATAACTAGCCCTTACTCTACATTACCATTTGTCCTCAGAAGGAATATAAAAACTTCTCTTAAAAACTGAAGAGTATTGGAAGAACGTGAGGATCTGCTTTTTTAATTGCGTTTAACTTTGCCTGACACATATGTATGTACATTAGAAATGCAAAAATAACATATTTATAAAATATGCCCATTTGATTTGAGAATATGGTTGCAAAATTATGCTACAAAGACTGAAATCCTGAGATATCTAACATCAAGTTATGGGAGCTTAATTACTTATTCTTTATTAGTCCACTATGAAGATTTTTAATAACACGATGACTAAGTAGAGGTGGCAAAAATTCAAGATTTCCAGTTTTAGACTAGTCAAACAATTTAAGTGTTCTAGAAACATTAGCCAGTTCCCCATGACTGTCTACCAAACCCTTAACATACGGATGCTTTTTTCTTTTTAGTGAGGGATGGAATATGTTACCGTTTTCCTAGAGGCACCTTTTTTGAAACAGCTGGAAAACTGTACACATGCAAAAGCAGGCATGTGTACCTGAGAGCTTGCCTTCTTTTCAAATGAGCAGCATACTTGGTAGAATTGCATAGACGAAAGCAGTTCAATGATCTGAGAAGCCAGCGCTGTTACAGGCTTAGCAAGGCAGAGCACAAGGTAAGACACTTGAGAAACCAGAATTCAGAAATAAATCATCAGGATATCAAGTTAGCCAGTTGGAGGCTTCTTACGAGCTCAGATGTATTTGTATACAGATATCCAAGCACTTGAGTGAGCATTTTTATCTTAAAATCTGGTTTTGTCTAAAAATTATCTGACATTGCTCATTCTTCTTTCATAGAGTAATAGAACGGTCTGGGTTGGAAAGTACCTTAATATCATCTAGTTGAAACCCCCCTGCCATGGGCAGGGGCACCCCACACTAAACTGTGTCACCCAAGGCCCTGTCCAACCCGGCCTTGAACACTGCAAAGGATGCATAGCCGTCTTTAGCATCATTTTACCACGGTGCTTTTCGATTAGAAACCACATTGATCAGGAACACACAAGACTGTGGAAAACCACGTAGGGCATCGGTGTGCAGACATGACCTGGGAAGCAGTGGGTGTGCAGGGATGGCCGAGCTGCTGAAGAGCAGAGGACTGAGAACCGCAGAAACCCATTCCCGCGAAAGCCCGAGGGCCTAACGCGGCAGCCCTGATGGCGTATTTGATCACACAGCAACCACCCGGGTCGGCAGGCACCGCAGCCGCAATACGGTATCTGCCTAAGCAGAAAAGGCCGCGGGCCAGGAGAAAGACGGAGACTACTCTGTACCCGAGGTAGGTCTGCCCGCGGCACCGGGTTTTCGCTCTGCGGAGGAGCCGAAGGCAGGGCAATGGGCATCGGTACGGCTTGAGCACAACGATGGCCAAAGCCTCGCCTTCCTTCGCCCCGCCTGCTTGCTTTACGGCACTGTCGCTCCGCGCCGGCTCTTCGCGGCAACGGAACCGGCGGCCGGAAGGCAGGTGCGCGGCGGGCTCAGCGGGCAGGGGTCGGGGCTCGGCGGGTGCGGGTGGTGCGGTGGCGGCTGGCGGTGGCCTGGGGGTGGATGGTGCTCGCCGCACTTCGGCAGACGGGACGAGCGTTGCTCTGCGCCACGGTTGGCGAGGAGCCCCGGTCTGGCCCCCTCGGTGAGGAGTGGGACCACCTGGCCTGGCGGTGACCCGGCGTAGTGCGCGGGACTTTGTCCGCCTCCCCCGAGGGAGAAAGGGTGGGCGGGAGGAGGAGGAGGAGGGCTGCGTTACCGGCGGAGTTTGGCTGTTTCTTCCAGCGCCGCCGCTGGCCGGAGCCAGAGCTTGACGCCTCCCGGCGGGAGCCCGGCGACGGCGGGCGGCGCGCCCTGCCTGGTCCGGCAGCCGGGCCGGGGCCGAGGTCTGCCGTCTGCCGGGAGAGTGATACGGGTTCACTAATAAAGGCCGGGTCCCGTTTTCCTCTCGTTCGGCTTCAGGTCTTGCCCTCGAATTGCTTATTGAAGAGGGGGTAGCTTCAAGTTGGGAACTTGTTGTCAAGTTGGGAACGAGCACGGATGTTGAACGGGCCTGAGTACTTTCAGTTTTTGCTAGTTGTACTAATAAATGTAGAAAACTAGAAATGAAGAGTGCAAAACAGGCACGTGGTCATGGGAAGTGTTTTCAGCTTTCAAGTACTACTTGCTTCATTTTGATTGGTGATGGTGGACTGACAGCTTTGTAGAGTTGGTGAAGCGCATGGCAATTTCTAGCGTCCTAAGGTTTACCTTTCAGGTGCTTCAGGAGGGTGTGTCATGTTTGGATTCAAACTGTGCCTTTATTTACAAGTTTTTATGAGTTCTGGGCTTATAATTTGTTGCTATTTTTAATATACTAACATTTGTGTATATTGTTTCCAGTTTTCAGGCTTTTTAAAGAATTTACTCTGAAACAGTACTATTGAAATGGGACTGGTAGTTTTCACTTTTGCAGAGAAGGTAGTCAAGCTTGGTTATCTTCTTGAGAATGGATTCGACTTGAATCTAGCCAATGAGTAGAAAAAAATACTAACAATTCCAGAGAAGATACAGCAAGGCTTATGTCCACATGGTAGGTAGCTGAGGTAAATTTTTAGGAGGAAGAAAACAAAACCAACCGTCAGGTCAGTTGCAAGCCGGCTTTCATCTAAAGACAGTGTTAATTATATCAGTGAGCTGCTGAGTCTAACTAAACACACTGCTTTTCAACAGGCACTGTAATAAAGTAATTTCCTTTGGATCTGACATGTTTCTGGTCATGACAGAGTAAACTTGCACCATCCTGGAATTAGGTGTGTAGGTATTTGGAGGAACTCTCTTCCCATTTATATGGGAGCACTGACTAACTCCCAACTAGGGCCTTAAAACACTGTATAAGTTGGTTTATATATTAGACCTGCTCAGTTGTCTCTATAAGCTACCTTGACCTTTGGAAGAGGTGAGATCACTAGTTTCATTGAATCGGAGAGAAGATAAGAAATTGTCAAATGGCAGAATTTTGTTCTGGCAGTTCGGTGTTTATGGAGCTTTTTTGGAAGCTAAACCTCAGGTAGGCTTTCCGGTTTTAAAATTATGAGGAGCTCACATTGCTCTTTTTGGTGCCTTTGCTTTCTTGTTCCTTCCTTTCTGCAGCTGACACATATGTCGTTGAAATACATCAGTGTGTTTCTCCTCCCAGGGACCTGGCTAACCTGAATATATCTTTCCTAGTCAGTAATTTCTTCTAAATTGCTGGTAATTTTTCTTATCCTCCACTGCACCCTTCTATAGACAGGGTGCGCAACCATGTCAACAGTACTCTAATGGAGTCTTTTAATACTGACTAGTGGAGGGACAACTTAATATATTTTAAGACCTCACTCTTGGCTTTGAATATTAATGTTTCCTGTCTTTCCATATTTTCTTCATGACAAATGACAAAATTTTTGTCACTTGCTGTGGTCTGTAGATGTGTTTCTGCAAAACTGAAACTAATGTGTTTATTTCTTGGTGTCCTGTTTTTGTGGTTCTTACTCTTGCTTTAATGTAAAATGCTTTCTGTCCATGTTGGATGTAGTTCTTTCAGGATAATTGTAATTTGTAGTTTGGCCTCTAAAATAGTTGCAGTCCCTTGCATCTCAATAACATTTCCAGATTAGGAAGTGTAGTCTTAATGCTATGGTCAGGAAGAACAGAGCTGAAAAATCTTTTTATACAGTGCTAACAGAAAAGTCTTCCTTTGTAAAGCACCAGTGTGGGTTTCTGCAGTTCTTGTTAAACTACAACTCTTTTTCTGAAAAAAGTTATCCTTTATAAATACTGAACTAAACTCAGGCTGGTTCCTGTTCTTGTGCGTTTCATTGCTCTTAGTTATAGAAGCTGCTGTTGGGGTGGGGAGGTGCTGGAGGAAGGAAAGGCACATGCTGTCTGTGGCTGGCTGGATAGTTACAATGTAAAGTTTATTTGGAAGCTGTTAAATGTGTAATTACTTGAGGTTCACATTAGTGTTTTGAGTACTGAACAGGTATATTTTTCCCCACTACAAAATCTGCTGGAGGTTCTTACTACTCCAAATAACAGCTTTATGTTTTTCTTGTAAATTGTTTTCAGTAACAACTGTTGAAGTTGGTATTGAGCACTTTCCAGCCTATGCACTTTTTTAAAAACCGAATTATGCTTTAATGTTTGGAGAAAAGAGAAAAGAAAAACCCAGAAATCTAATCTAATTTGGACAAAATGATTTAATTGAAGCAGTTTAAAAAATTGTCTATAATGTGTAGTTGGAAGTTTGTTAGAAATGTGATAGCTGAAATCTGACCTAAGAAGAGAAAGAGACATGGGTTGAACCCATAAACAGGTTTAGGGACGGACATTAGGCTCCTAAATTGCAAATTTTAATCCTCAGAATTTCTGTTGTCATCTCACCCTGTAGCTGTGTCTTCAAATAAAGTGTTTGTTTAGTGTCTCTCTTTTGTAGTGCCAGTAGAAGCGCTTAGTTGATGTACTGAAAAAAAAAAAAAAAAAGGGGGGGGGGGAAAAAAAGGGTT
>NDXB01009591.1:78957-92750 GCA_002631895.1 Agapornis roseicollis
TTTTTTTTTTTTTTTTTGTCTTGAAAAAAACTACATGGCAGCCTCTAAATTTGCTGGGCAGAAGATGGATGCAGCAAGAATTTTAAGTGAATAGTCTCCTTTTCAGCTTCTCCATTCTTTCTTTTTAAGCAGCAGCCAATTTAAGCTGCCATATAAAAGTGTGATAACTTGCAAAGCCATACATAAGTTAACTTTCTTAGGTAGGTTCCATCTCCAGTTTCAGAGCCTTCTTGTTGCTGAAATGAAAGTTGGGGGATTGTGCAGGTGATGCTGCTTTAAAACTTTGTTGTATCAATTCTGTTTCTTTCGATATGGAAGGGGGATGGGTTTCTTACAAGAAGGACAGAGAAAGCTTGAGGGAGAGAGAAGAGTTGAAGGATAAGCACAGTGGCAGAAAGGAGAAGGAGCATGATTGATGGCTGGTGAAGAGGCTTTCAGAGCATATGCAAGAGGGATGATAGGGTTAATGTAGGCAAGGGAGGATTGGCTTTGAGTGAGGTTGGGAAAGAATTCCTGCAGTTTCCTAATTTCTTCTTCCTGTGTGCTTTTATGTTTACATTTTCTTTTCCCTAACTTGCCCTGCTTTCTTCCCCTAAAAACATCCAGAACTCAGATTTTCAAACTGACTTTTCAGAATAAATGTTGAAAATCTGCTATAAAAATGCAACTTATGGTAGGAATAGACAATCTCGTGAAAAACAGTGTAATGAAAATTTACTAGAATTTTTTATGTTGTAATTGCAGATTTTGCTCTTCTTAATAGAAATAGTGATAGAGAAGAAGACCTGAATATTTCATTTGAGGTTTAGATAACTATGTACTGTTATCTGTTGCTACTGCCATACTCTTGTTTCATTTGGTAGTCATTGCACTGCATTTTGGCTGTCCTTTTTAGCTATTATCTGCCATGATTTTTCAAATATGATGGCCAATGGCTTAGCAACTTCACTCGCCAGCTCCTTCAGGAGCCATGGATGGATTTCATCAAGTCCCATGGACTTGTGCATATTCAGGTTCTTAAGATGATCTCGAACCAGATCCTCTCCTACAGTGGGCCTAAGGCCTTCATTCTCACAGTCCCTGCATCTGCCTTCCAAGACTTGGGTGGTGTGGTCAGAACATTTGCCAGTGAAGACTGAAACGAAGAAGTCATTCAGAACCTCAGCCTTCTCCAAATCCAGGGTAGCCAGTTCTCCTGATAGCTTCCAAAGAGGGCCCACATTGTCCCTAGTCTGTCTTTTATTTGCAATGTACCTATAGAATCCCTTCCTGTTATCTTTCACATCCCTAGCTAAGTTTAATTCTAACTGGGCCTCAGCTTTCCTTACGTGTTCCCTAGCTTCCCGGACAACATCCCTGTATTCTTCCCAGGCTGCCTGTCCATGCTTCCAGTTTTTATAAGCCTCTTTTTTCCCTCGAAGTTTCCTCAGCAGCTCCTTATCCATCCAAAGAGGTCTCCTGGCCCTCCTGCTGCACTTCCTTCCAGTAGGGGCACAACACTCCTGAGGTTGTGGCAGGTGATCCTTGAATATCAACCAACAGTCTTGGGCTCCCTCTGCCCTCTAAGGTTCCTGAAGGGGCCAAGGTCTGCTCTCTAGGTACACAATATAGGTACACAATATAAAGGTATGCTGATCTAATTTCTACTGCATTAAAATGTATGTAAAAAAACAACACTTGCATGCATGTCTGCAGTTTCACATTTTGGGGTGGTATGAAAATAGAAGACTGAAGAGGTCTTGGAGAAAGAGGTTAGATAAGAGTGTACACTTTTAAAAAGTACCCTGATTTCCCATAGGGACCTGAAGTTTATTAATTGTACAGAGATAAAGTTGATTTTTTTTTCCCCTAGAGCAATGAAAGACTTTTGAGATACAGTTACAGTGTATGCAGAAATAATTACATACTTCTGCATAATGCTTATAATGCCTACTGAATGCCTAAGTTTAATTTATAAAATGTTAAAGAAATGCTTGAAACTTTTCACTTGAAGCAAGAAGAAAAATCTTTAGTTTTATTTTGCAATTTTATGATCATGATGGGTTGCTATATCAATTGGCAGGAAATTTGAGCGATCAGTTTTTGTTTAGATCACCAATAAAGACTGCTTTTCCTTTGTTTTTTTGGAACATGGACTTTCTGGCAAAATTTCTATTTTCATGGCTCTGAAGGAGTTTTAATTTGATAATATGAAAAAATTGTTTACTCTGCCAGTTATCTGAAGATAATTAAGGAAGAGTAAATCCTTTTCTATGCTTTTAACTAGACATAAAAAGGATTCTTTCCCTTGAGTGTCTGAAACCTTGTTTTGGATTTTTTAGGAAATCTGAGTAATAAAAATTTAAATTTTCTCCCTGTTCTCCTTATTTTGGCTTCCATGTTGCCTTTTCTTGGAACAATCTTATTAATTCATTGTTCATTGTACAATGTGGGGGCCAAGGACAGGGTAAGACTAATTTGAACCTGATCACTTTTTGTTAAAAGCTATCTGGCATTTTTATTGTGCTCTCTGTAGGAGTAGTCATGACTTGAAAATGTCTTCTGGGCTTTGGATTTTACCATCACTTAGGGATTATTATTATTTATTTTATTACAGCAATTTTGCTAGTGGCATCATTAAGAACAGATGGTGCTTTTAAACCTGAAGATAACCCATTTCTAGAACTAGGTCACAGGTTTTCAGAAAGAGATGGTATAACAAGTATGTGATTGGTCATGCATACTGAAAATCTTACAATAACTGGGATGATGCATATAAGTTTCTATGCTCTATGAAATCCTTTTTGCTTTAGAACCCAAGAAAAAAACCCTATTGATACTAAAGGATAATCCTTTGTAAATAAAAAGATCTGTAAAATGCATTTTCATATTTTTAAATGGTGGCCACTTCTATTTAGGAAAATACCACTGCCTGTTTAAACAAGAATAGAATATGCTGGTGGTGAGAATGTTGGTGAGTGGACTTCTCTAAGATAATTTAATTTGATTCACAAGAAAAGTGTTTTAAGGTGCCAGATCTCATTAAGAATTTAAGCTTTTTTGGATGGTTTGAGAGGTGACACCATCCGGGGGGAGTATATATAGGTATACATGTGTATGCTATTCAGATTTTTATCTACTTGATGAACTGTATAATGAATTGAGTTTCTTTCTCCAGTACTGTATGGGTTATATTTAAAGTGGTTGGCGAGGTAGAAGAAATACTTTTTTTCTTTGTTTTCACTATTTAAGAATATTCCACTCTTCCTTTGGGAGAGTTTGTTTATCTGGCACATCACTGGTGACTCTTAATTAGAGGAATATTGATTCTCATGTTTGGAGTGATATGGGAATTGTAATTTATTTGCTAAGTGTTTAGGACATGTGTTTTTCATTGGGGACATAACATCTAGCAAAGCTAAATGACAGCTACTGAAGCATGCTTTTCACTGTATGTCAGATTTTGTTGATGAGTATGGAATGGTAATGGTGCGGTAACAAAACCATTACATAAAAACAGGAAGAAAAAGCTGATGACAAATAACCAACCAAATAGCCCAATAATCATCGTGGGGTTTTATTATTATTTTCATTAAAACTTAGCATGTAATGCCTTCCTCAGTCCAAGTACTCAGTTTTGAAGTAAGTGAGGCTTTCAGATGAAGACTAGAGGCATCTTGAGTGCATTTTAGCTACTTTGCCACCAAACCCCCTCCCCCCCTACCCCTCCCGAAGAAGTAGTAAAAAGTTGGAGAAGTTTAGTTCCTATCTGGTTATGCCATGCTGTTCTCAGAGGGTGTGTGTCTTTCTCCTGTGAACATAGTTTATCTGCAAAAGTTTTTTGAATTTTATTTTGGAGATACCTATCTCTGTTTTTACACTAATGCAGAGGTGCATTAACCCTTTATCATGACAAAACAGGCAGAAATTTTCTGTAGAAATAAAGTAACTAAAGCAAAAAAGGAAATGCAGTCAGAATTGTGTTAAGATCTTGTTTTTCCTGCATATATAAAAATTCTGAAAAATTGTGCAATTTATAAATCTCAGACTAAGGAAAGAATTTTACCCAAATAAAATTAAGAAACATTAATGTAATTCAGGGTATTAGATTAAATAGTATTTCCCAGACAGAATCACAGTAAATGCTGGGTAGAACACTAGGCTAGGATGTGAAACAGCAGAAGTGTTTAAAAAGAAAATTAACACTGTAAGTAGTAACTTGCATATTATGTGAGTAGTACATATGTTTACTTATTCTGTAGGCAAATAAATGTATCGTATATAAAGGTAATGCAAAAGAGGTTTACTGCTTAGGCTTCTTTCATCTGCTTTATAGTTGTTATATCTCCAGCTCTCTGCATTAAAACGTAACGTACCTGAACTGTAGCATCCAGGGCTTCCATCAGTTAAATACATTCCAGCTGTATTGCAGGCTGTCATGGTGGGAAACAAACATTCCTCTTCACTTAATTTCTAAGAATAATTATTTATCATTCCTACCAAAAAATTAAAATATAGCTTCTTCCTTGTTGTCATAAGCACCTGAGAATATTCAGGTAATGAAAACTACAGTAGGAGACCAAAAGGTAGTAATGTGGAGTTTGAAGGTTCTGAGTCTCTTCTTCAAGGGTCAGAAATATTCCTTTCAAATCAAAGCAGAGTTGAAATTAGAAAAGTACACATTGTGGAATACAGGCTTTATATGATGTAAAAAAAAATAAAGCCAAACCCAAAAGAGGCCAGGAGCTGGGCAGCACATCTTCCTGCATACAATAATATACTCACCATTAGAGCCAGAAGGTTACAGCTTTATGACATTCAGTTTTCTTCACGCTTATTTCAGAATTAAAATTAATAAACTTTTTTTTTTATTTCATGAAGTAGGATTTATTTTTAAGTATGGTGTTTATGTGTCTCTGAATACTTGATGTAGCAACAGGCTTTTAGACAGGCTTTCCCTTTCCCTCTTCCTAGGCTTTGCTATGTGGAGCTCTGTTATCTCTCAGGCTTTTCCTGTGACTTTTCCTCAGCTGCCTTTGTCACTGGTGACAATATAATGTTGGGGTATTTTTGTTGGCGGTGGTGGTTTGGTTTTGTGCTTGTTTTTTTGGTTTTGTTTCCCTGCTAGAGTTCATCTGCATTGTTTCTATTGCTGTACCCTAATCCCACCACAAATGACTGCCAGTATGCTTTGTTGGTTGAACCTGCAAATGCTCTTGGCATCAGGAGCAAGGGGAACTTAACTAATTTGTGAATCCAGGAACTGTCAAGAAGCTCCTTTATGTCTGCCACCAGCCTTGCTACAAAAGAGTAACAGAAGAGTAAAAGAAAGTGAAATCTATTTAAACTTTCCCAGAATCTAGAAGGGACCTTTTTCTGTCAGTGATACAATATCTTAAACTAAAGAAGACTCATTAACAAAAGAATGTGAGAAAGTTTGTCCCAGCTTCTCCCCTGAAGACTGTTACAGAGTCTTGTTGCATGGGTGGTTAAAATGAACCTTTGTTACCTGCTTTCTGGCTTTATTCAGGACTCATTTTGTGATCATTTTCTCTGTGCTGCAGTTGGCCTCTTTTTTCACCATTTTGAAAAATAAGCATCAAAGAACTGTGCTTGTAATTTTTGTCCAGACAATGCTATGCCTTTTAAACACAGTTCTTTTCATTTACCCTTCAGGGAGCCCTGCCATCTTTTAATTCTTCTCTTAATGGTTATCTTCACGAATTTAACAAGTCCTCATGTGGAAAATTGCAGTGTTTTAAATGAAGTCCAAATGTGAGACAACTGCTATTTATTCATGTTCTAGGTTAATGAAGTGTTAGACCAAGTGATGTATTATTAGTAAGCCTATGCTATGTTTATGCCATTTTCCAATTACCTGCATATTTTCTTGTTGGGTTTTTTTTTTTTTTTTTTTAAAACCTGATGGTTCAAGTCTGCTGTTGCTGAAGAAGATACTGAATGCTAGAAAATAATCTCTTGAGGCACACGAGCCGTATCTAGCTTTACTTCCTAGAAGAAAATCCTCACCCATTGTCGAGCTATGCAAGTGATACCATAGACAAANAATAAATCCTTTTAACTCTTTGCCAATCATCCTTATATTTTTCTTACCCGCACTGTTATTGCACTTGCAGATGTGTGCTCCCTGACCTACAGTTTCATCTGCCAGTTTTTGAAGATTTATGAAATATTGTCTTGCACTCAAGCTGCAAGAACAGTGAACTCTGAATTTTGTCCCTAGCTTCTGTGCCATATTTTATATCTGTACTGTTTTCTTTTTAACCACCTTACCCTTATATGCAATTTTTTTTCCTTTAACCATAGAAAAAATTTAATTTGAGATAGAAATGGATTGTAGCAACAGGTCAGTGATTGAGACTGAGTAATGAAGAGTCAGAGTTTCCCTTTCAAAATAGAAGTTTATGCTACAGTAAGGGACATATATAGTTAAATGAGCTGGTCCATGGAACTCAGAATGGAAAACATGGCCTAGATACTTTCGAAGCAAAAGGCACTAAAATTATTCCCTGATGTAGGGATATGAGCCAATAGAGTCATAGAAACCAGGTTGGCAAGAACCTCAAGGATCATCTGGTCCGTCCTCTCATGGCAAAAGCATAGTGGTCAAGATAGCCCAGCACTCTCTCCTGCCAAGTCTTAAAAGTGTCCAGAGTTGGGGAATTCCCCACTTCCCTGGTGTCATGGGTTCAGCAGTAGCAGTCATTTTTCTCCTTCTTAGTAGCTGGTGCAGTGCTGTGTTTTTGACTTTCATCTTGGGAACAGCACTGATAACACCCATGTTTTTAGTTGCTGCTCAGTAATGTTTACTCTGACCAAGGTCTTTGTGAGTCTCATGTTCTGCCAGGCAGGAGAGGAAGCTGGGAGGAAGCAGAGACAGGACACCTGATCCAAACTAACTAAAGAGGTATTCCATACCATACCATGTCATGCTCAGGATGTAACTTGCGTTACCCAGAAGGGCTGGTTCACTGCTTGGGTCGGGCTGGGTTTTGATGGGTGGTATTGTATTCTCTTCCCTTGTTATTTCCCTTATCATTATTATTATTATTGGTGGCAGCAGTAGTGTTTTTTGTTATACTGTAGTTACTGGGCATGGGAGTTACATTCTTTTGATTCTCCTCCCCATCCCTATGGGAGTGGGGCCAGGGTAGGAGGTGGGGGAAAGAAAGGGTGGGGCATGGGGGTGGGGGTAGACTGCATGGTTCGGATTTACGGCCTGGGGTTAAACCACAACAGTCCTTTTTGGTGCCCAACATGGGGCACAAAGGGTTGAGATTACAACAGATCTGACTGGAGTGTGTTTAATCATATTTGTGATAAGCATTCATTGTTTTGGATTAACAGTCACTGGTCACAATGCTGATTTATTGGCTCTGAAGGTTGTTTCTCTTGATCTCACAGTTTCAGCATGTCCTACCTTCTTACAGCTGGTGTTTGCTGTGTTAGTGTTTATCAAGTGGGGGCCTTGGGCTAAGGTTCTTGTCTCATTGTACTTTATGGTGACGACTTGTAATACAATAGAATCGTTGATCATGAAACTGATCTGGCTTGTGTTCCCAGTGTGGTCACCACCTTTATACTTTGGGAGGTATGTAATATAAGTGCTTAGCAGCTACACATCTTTCTTCTCCTTCTTGGGTGGTCAACCTGTGAAGGAGACATTCTAAAAAAGGAATTAAGTATCTAAAAATATGGACATTTGTTGTTTAGAGAAATCATTAATTTCTCTAAATCGTTTATATAAAAATGTATTAAACTGGAATCTGTAATGGTTGTTATTCTTTTAAGAGAAAATACATGCAGTCTTAATTTACATGACCAAATTTCTGATATCATTTAAAAGATTAACATTTATGTGAACATTTGAATTTCTTTTTATGTGTAATCTAAGGCAAATATAATGTTGTGAAATGACATTGAAATTCAATGCAATAAGAGTGTATTTCAGAGCTCATAATGCAAATCAGCTATAAAACGATTTTTGAATTCCTAAAGACTGTGCACACTCCTTCAGGTGAATGAATTGAAGAGCATATACAGCATTGCACAGTATCATGTTACTTAGAATAAGACAAAGCATGTATAGATTTGATTCCTGCTAGTGAGTTACTGTGCTGTTTGTCAGTCGCACACACTACAGACTCTCATCTGTATTTATTTCTTGGTTGTTGCTTTCAAGAGTAGTCAGAAATTAAGTGTTTCATAAACAAAACTTTATGTTCTAACTATTCGTATCCAAAAGTTTGATGACCTGAGAAACACTTACCTTACATTTCTAAACCTGAATTCAGTTTAACAGTTCTCAGGTCTGTACTGAGAATGATTGCCTGAGTAGTCTGCATATGTAATTTACATTAAGAGCTCTGAACTCATTCAAGTTCACATTATAATACTGACTGTGAAGAGTACTTCAGCACTTCATTTTTTGTGGACTTATATGGTGCTCAGGTGCTAGTTTTGAGCTCATTCTGCTGAAATACTCTGCAGGCTCCAGCAGAGATGCTTTAGAGAAAAAGGCTGCATTATCTGTGCACAGTGCAGTTCTCTGGCTCAATATTTGAGTGATACTTCTGCTTGGCTCAGAGGGCAAGTGGAGCTTATTTGCGTATGCTGTGTAGCCATTCCCCTAGTTACAAGCTATTCCTCTCCATCAGAAAATTGTAGTGCACAGGTATGAAAGCAGATGTATACTTTCCTTTAGCAAAATACGATGAGAAGCATTGGCTTTTTGCTGCTTTGTAGAATGCTGGATATTGGACTTTGCAAATGCTTAGCTCTTTCAAATATCAAACATGAATTTTCTGCTATTTGGAAACTCAGTTTTACTTGTCATTAGCATCAGTCTAACTGCATGTGCTTCATTGGTCCCAGAAGGGTCTCTGTTGCCTGTCAAAACCAAAGCTTGGCTTTTCTGTATAAGCAGCTGCTCTTCTTTTAGGCCTAGGACTCGCAGCTGCAGCTTTTCTGACTTGTCTGAGGCAGAACATAAGGTGCTCTGAGAGCCTGAGTACAAGGCTACTGTTTTCCCTGCATGATTTTCATCAGACTCTTACTAGGTGAAAAAAGACAACATTGATGTCAAAATGCAATCTGGCAGAACTGGAGGCCAATAGAAATAGGTTTAGTACATAATCTTCAGAAAATGTAGTGGGAAACACTTATTGAAATACAATAAATAGAATAATATACTGAGGCATAAGTGAACTGTACAGCTTCTTAGGGCATGAGAACATTAAATTGGCCAGAAACTGAAGTCAGTGGTGAAATGGCTGATGTGATTGTTGTCCAAAGTGAAAGAAATATATTTTGAAATAATTATTCAACATGTATAATTACAAAGACAAAACCTCTAGGATAAAATACTAGCATCACTGAAATCAGCTGGAGATTTGTCCACGTTTTCAAAGGGGTTTTGTTTGTACTACTTGTCTTAGTCTGTGCTTATGTGTTTAACTTGTTTTATGGAGCCAGTTTCTGAACTGTGTACGTGTATAGCTGATATTTTACATGCACAGGCAGCAAAATAGTGCCATTACAAAATAGGATTTCTTTAACATGTGGCTTAGGAAACTTTTGCCACTTAGAAGAGCTTCAGTGTTATGGTGCCATTGCAGTTTTATGAGACTTTCCAGCAGAGGAGCTAGATATCTAGTTACACACTCACTAGTTAACAACTTGTCATAGTTTAAGCCCGGCCAGTAACTCAGAACCACACAGCTGTTCACTCATGCACCCCACTCTGGGTGGGATGGGGAGGAGAATGTTGCCAACCTATATCCAGCCTGACCCAAGCAGTGATTTGGGCCTTCTGGGTAACTTCCCCCAGTTTATATACTGGACATGAGGGGCATTATAAACTCATGCATTATATCCTCACTGGGGGCACAAGAGCATGAGAGACTGAAAATTGCTTGATCAGGGTAAGCGCTACTTAACGCATGGATATTTTAGTTGTTGCTATCAGCATTGTTCTCAGACTAAAGCCAAAACACAGCACTGCACCAGCTACTAGGAAGAAGAAAAAAATCACTGTTACAGCTGAAACCAGGATGCTACTGTTTACTGAATGCTCTGAACAACTGATACAAGCAGGTGTAGGAATAACTATGCAAAACAATTTAACAAAAATTGAATGCTCATATGCACAGAGGGCAGTCATACTGCAAGTTTTTTGTCTGAAATGGAAAACAGATTACATTATGGGGTTATTTTTTTCTTAAAAACTTTGACTAAACAGCTTGGTTTAGAGCATGAGCTATTTTTTATGACCTATTGTATTTATTACTTTAGCTATTTACCATAAAAGAAATATCTGGTGAAACAGCCTCCAAAAATGCTTTTATACTGAGAAAATCTTGGATATTTCATGTCAAAACTGGGTGTCTCGGGAGTGTGCTTCAGTCATGTTACAGGATTGCTCCAGGCCTCTAAACTGAGCATGTTAATACCGTGCTGGGGCTAGGCATGGACCCTGCAGAAAAGTAACAAAAGAATTCTGTGCTTCAGTATCTTGTATTATTAAATATAAAATATAGTATAAATATAGTATAATATATGGATAGTTATGCATTACTATATTGTATTACTTGGCAATGTTTAGTGAAGTCCTAAATTTGAGGAGGCTATGTAAGAGATTAATAAAAAAATCATGGTACTTCCTTTTGTTACGTAGAAGTCATTATTAAACAGTTCCTTAATTATTTTAAGTTCACTCAAGAACAAAAGAAAACTGTGGAAGTTAGCTGAGTGTAGGAATTTGCAAGTGGACTTTTAGAGTGAAGTGTTTAATGGCTGTTTTTACTCAAAATAATCAAATGTTAAATATATTGATGTGCTACTTAAGTTGGCATTCTTTTAAAAATGCAGATGCTGAAAACATGAAAGCATTCACCCAGGTATGTTTGAATAAAACCAATTTTTACACCAGATACTTAAATAAAAAACAAACACACACAAAAAAAACAAACCCACAACCAGAAAATTTTATTTTGACTGAATAAGTTTCAAAGACATCAGCATCTGTATATCCCATTGAAAAGACCTTTAAGACCTTCATTGTAAGCCCTGGCAGACACTTTCAGTGTTACAGCTACATTTCATAGTTGATCTGAAGTGTAGAATGTGTTAATATAGGCTGCCTACTGATAGAAAAAGCAGTTTCAGAAGATGATTTCATCATTACTATATATAGGAGGTGCTAAAAAATAATTGGAAAAGGGTTCACAGCAGGTCCATTGTATAGAAGGTAGCATGTGAAATAAAGCATGGAAAACTGAAGAAATGAAATATGAAAAAAATAATTTCCATTCTGGCTTGATGTGAAGAAGTAGCAGTAGTACAAACATATTTAGTGTGGGAGTAATGCATCAGCGGACTGGCTTGCAGGAAAAGGCACTCAGAGAGAGGGAGGGGATAGCAATAGACTGGCAGCATAAACCAAACATTTTGTAAACATTGGCTGTTTTTCTTAGTGAGGAAAAATCTCACAAATTTTGGTTAACTTTCAAATTCTAGGCAAGTTTGTTTCCAGGGCTAGCAGAGCTGTTGCAGTAACCGAGCAATTTTTGCTGTTAAAAGGAACATGCATTGTCTACTGCTTGTGAAACATTCTTCAGGATGTTGTATATTGCCTAATTACTCCATAAAGACATGGAAATTCAGTTATCTGTAAAGGCTTTAAGCAAACACTGAGAATCATGAGTAGATTATTATTTCAGTAAATTTTATATATCCATTTTATACAAGGCATAGCTAGACTACCAGTGATTTTTAGTAATGGGTATCGTCACAGGTTGTAGTAAGCTCTTCTTAGTTTTGGTTACAAAAATAAAGGGAAGTACTGATCTGACTGCCAGAAATGTTCAACTTTTACTTCTGGAAAACTCTTCAACCAACCCTACTAGTGATTGTTATTAATCTGCTAGTGATCATAAAGTTAGTTGTAGGTTTAGGTAAGCTATCTGCGATCCTTGTCTGAATGTTTGCAAATGGTTATGAAACCCAAGCTTCAGTACTGTAGTTAAGAGGTTTATTAGCAAAAATGGAAGAGCAGTATCTACTAGTTTTTCTAAGTATCTGGGACAAAATAAAGAAGAGGAAGTGCTCATAGACAGTAATTTTTTTAAAGTTCTCATTCCTCTTACTTTACATTTCTTCATTATTTGCTTATGCACTCCTTGAAGTCACTCTATAATTTGATCTCCCTTCTGAATGCAGTATGGCTCCTTTTTTTGTCTATGGGTAGTTTAGAAGATTTTTTGTCAGGGAACTTTCCTAAATTTCTGTTGGCACTCGTGTAACTGTTTACTAAAAGTTAATTTGTTAGGCTTGTCTCATTTAGGAAGTCACACACAAGTTTACTTTAGGAATTTGGTTGCATAGTAGAAAATAAAGAAAATTTGAGCTTAGAAATTATTTCTTGGTTAAAATCAAAGATGTGGGGTAGCTCTTCTTGCGAGGCTTCTTTCAGAGAACAGTTCAAAACCCTACTGTTTAACATCCATTTTTACTTAAAACCAACTAATTTAAATGTTTAATGCTGTGTATATGCAACAGCACATGAAAGCTTTGGGTATGATACTATTTTGATGTAACTTAATCTGCATTTTTCTTAATGTATCATGAAATTATAGTGTTAGCTTTTAGTTTTGTGTCTGTATGTACCCTTGCATCACAGATCTTTTCATGTGAAAGCAGCTTGTCTCATAAAACTTATTTGGTTTTAAGTGTCAAAGTGCCTCTTACTTTTGTTCAGTACCAGGACTTTCTAGCCCTAGAAATTAACATATCACAAAGCTTATTCCCCATTACCTAGCTCATAAAAGCAGTACACATTTTGGGAAAGTACAGTTGTATGTGGATCATCCCTGTGGTGTTTTATCTTTATCTTATCATCAAAGCTTCTAGCTTGGCATGAGACTGGCTTTTCAAGCTCATAGTCTTCTCTTTGTAATTTTATTAAAATTACTAAGAATTTTATATTCAGACAATACAAAGCTTGGGTCTCATTATTCTTGACCGTGAAGCTTATCCGCTACCCTTTAGTATAGAGAAAATAATCCAGTTATTTTTGATACAATTTGCTCTTTTTTAGTTGTGGCCTTTTTTAAAATCAGAAGTATACAGCTTTGTTGATGTCCGAGGACTGTTGAAACCCCACAGATGATAGCAAACTTTGTCTTTTTGTGAAAACAGAGCCATGCTGTCTCCCTTCATAAGAAAACAAATTGAATGGCATTTGAATCCTGGTTTTTGATGACAAAACTTAAGAAATTATGAAAGACCCACAGCGAGAGCCAAGAGATGCTAGGCTTCATCCTGTTGCTAAGAGGTGGTTGTTCTCCTTCCTGTCAGCAACTTTTCCTGTCAACTCCTTTACTTCAGTTTTGTACTGAGAGAAAGCTTGTTGCATCTTTGAGGTGGTTTGAGGCTTGATCTATTCATGGTAACTTTTGAATGAGCTTCAATATATCATTAAACTTAATGAGATCTTTTCCTAGAGCAAGCCAGTCTGTAGCTGATGGAACTTTTGCCTTTTTATTTTCTTTGATGTTGAGAATTCTTTCTTTGATGCTAAGTTCTTTTCACATCTACATGGAGACATAAGGAATTACAAGTTCTGTGAGAAATGCAGTCAGATGGCACCTTGAAAGATTATGGCGCACTCATTAATTAGACACAAAATCACTTTCCTCCAAATCATTTTATGGGAGGCGGGAAAGGGGGAAATGCAAAAAAAAAAAAAAAAAAATCAAAAATAAATCCCGGACCCACAGCGGGTGGGGCGATGA
>NDXB01009591.1:102376-127537 GCA_002631895.1 Agapornis roseicollis
TTTTTTTTTTTTTTTTTTTTGTAATAGAGAATACTATCAATGATATCATTTGGGTTGAATTACTTAAAGTTCATTAATTTGTTTAAATGCATTGTTGACAGTTATGCTGTTGCCAGGGATGGAACTATTACAGTCCTATTTGTAAATTTACATTATTTTGGATAACAACTTATGACTTTGTTTTCTTTGTAGTTATTTGAACTGCTAGGCCCTGAAGGTTTCGAACTCATAGAGAAACTCCTCCAGAATAGATCTGTGATTCTGCAAAGATCTTTGACTTATCCAAGTGATAACAGATTCCAGACTCTGCAAGGTGAGTAACTACAAAATTTTTATTCCAAACCAGATATAAAGTAGTTTTTTAATCACTCAGTTATATTTCAAACAACAGTAATGTCAATGTGTATTTAAAGAGCGAGTGAAAAAAACTGCAGGGGTGGAGAGAGAGGAGTATTTACATGGCCTTAAACAAAGAAATCATGGGCTAGTGATATAGGGAGAAAAAGTATGTATTGCATGTATTTATTAACTTTTCTGTTGCCTGTGAGGATGTGTAATTTTTTAAAATGCATTAACTGTTGCACTTTTTCTATTTTAGTGGGTTACTCTGGAAATAAGTTGATCTTTAGTTATTCTTCATCTGCTTTCCTGCTTACTCTCTACTTCTGTAGTATCATCAGATGTAGGTCTTGGGGAGAAAAAGCACAGCAAAAACCACATCTGAAAAAATAAAGTTAAGCTTAAGGATGGATAAGTAAGAGGAAAAAGGCTCAGGTATTATACTGTGATTTTTGTTTTTATAAGTTGCCCAAGCACAGTAGTTCTTTTAAAATCTGATTTACAAACTGCTGTTTCAAATCAAAGCTTCTCACTTTCTCCTCTGACAAAAATAAATCTGATTGTGACTAGGTCTTAATTTGGGATAAATCTTCCATCGACAGCACCGTGTGGCCCATTGCATGTTCACAGCACATGGAGTTAGAAAAATGTGAATAAAGCTAGTAATGGTGGACTTGTGTATCCTCACAATAATTTTAAAATACAAATAACCCCTTTTTAATACATTTATCTTGAATGAAATGTTATGTAAGCAAGAGTTTAGAAGTTCACCTCATTGTACCGATGGTTAGTATATGCTCCTCAGAACAACCATTTTATGTGTTCATGATTTCAAAACAGAATGTCTTGCTATCAGTGCAACAAGGTTTTGTATCTTGGTACTTTTCCACCTCTCAAATAATAAAAAATGCATTCAATAGTATCTGAAGTATTATAGTTTTGCGTCCTATGTGTGAATTTTAGTTACATAAATATTTTCTTCTCACTTATCAGAAATAGTATTTTGGAAGCTTTTAAGAGCTTATTCTTCATTATGCCATCAGTAGTTTCTGCTAGAATGCGGAGGAAGAGTATTTTCAATATCGTGCTTTTGAGACAATAAGAAGGCATTACTAATTCTTTGCTTTTTTCACTGATGAGGGAGCCCTTATTTCACTGTGGTTGTCTTCAGTGATATTTGAGTATTTTCTCTGAGATTGAAGGTGCTCTGCCCTGAGTTCTGTTTATTAATTTTAATAAGGCTTTTTTATTTTAAGTTGATCAAAACAGTTATTTCTAATGAGGATTGAAGTTTTACCTTTCCAGAATTGCATTTGTAGGAGGGAGTCTTTGTGTCTGCAGAAACTTAGTCGACTTTGAGCACAAGTCAAGGAACTTTATGTGTACTGCATTTGTATTGCTTGCTGTATTATTTGACCATTTCTTATGTAATTTACTTCCATGGCAGTAAAGGTGATTGTTGTGCTTATCAGACAAAACAAGTAACAGTTCTTTGCCGTGGTATGTTCAGTCTGAATTAAATTTAGTGAGGAAATTGCATCCATTGTTATCCCTTTTTATACAAGAGAGAGGGTTAAAGCTACAGGTGTGATGGTATTAATGTGGGCATTTTGACAGTTGGTTAGAATTTTGTCAATGCTATTTGACAAGTTATAGTCACCTAATCTAGCATGCATGCTGTAAGATGTAGGTGTTTCATTGTTACTGTAGGTGAAAAATAAGTGGCACAAATTGTGCAAAACATCAGTCAAGTGGGTTTATTTGATGAAAAGATGTTTGTGGCTTCAAAGTTTGACTGCAAAAGTACATATGAAACATCATTGAATTGAGTATATAATATTCAGTCAAACATACATAAACTAGTAATCTGTTGCAGAATTTTGAAAATAGAAGTTTAAAAACACTGATATAATTTAAACCAAATCTCTCCACTCCATTGCATATAAAAGACTTGGCTGTGTCTGGGTTTGGCCAATAATGGGTGAATGTGACTGGGCTTTTTTGCGTTTCCTGCTTCTCTAGATTTATTGTTTACTGGAATTGTTCTGTGGTTCTGATTCTTCTTGATTCAGTCCTGCTGCTTATCTGCATGAAGGGAAGGAGTATTTGTGGTTGAATAGAATAGGATTTCTTTTTTTCTGCCCAGGACAGAGCCTTGGGCAGCATGGTCTGTTGCGAGGTGTTCCTGCCCATGGCAGGAGGATTGGATCGAGATGATCTTAAAGTCCCTTCCAACCATAACCATTCTGTGATTCCTTTCTCATGCACTTAGGGAAATTACATTCTGAGCATGCTTTCAGTACAATCATGTTATCCAGTAAATATACACTACTTGTTATGTGAAGAGGCTGTTCAATAAAAAGAGCCTATTTAATCTGTTTTAACACCATTCTACTCATCACTACATGTAAGAGGAGAGATAAGTGGTGTTTCCACTATTGGTGAATTTATTACAAGTACTGAAATGAGAAAAGAAAACCCTAGAATTTGCTGCTAGCCTACCCTCTTGCATCTGGGATGAAGAAGTTTTGTTTGCTTAATGATGGTAACATTAAATGTCCTACCACTGGGACAAGAACTGGTACTTCTTTTATCTTCTTGAGGCCAACTGCTGCACTACCATCTATACAAAGCAAAACAATCTTTAGAGATGTGTGCCATCAGCCCACCACCCCAAAAATACCCCAGCAAAAACCCAACCAAACTAAAAGCAAAATGAACAAAAACACTCAACAAAACCCAACAAAACTTCAAAAAAACCAAACCTTTAGAAGAAAACTGAGGAAAACAAAGATGGGATCCAATACTTATGGAGATATATACATGTTATTATGTTGCAGAACAGTGCAAGAAGTTTATAGGAGAAAATGCTAAGCCCAATTATGGTTGTCAAGTTACAATTCAGTCGGAACAGGAAAGGCTGTTAATGAAACAATATCGTCGTGAGGAAAAGCGAAATGCCAGAAAAGAAAAACAAACTGGAGAAGATGCAGAAGTTTCTGGAGAAGGACTAACATGCTTTGATCCCAAAGAGCTGCGGATGCAAAGGTAATATATGCCAACAGATGAGAAATACTTCTGTTGTAATTGCTTCTTCAACATATCATAATCATTTATTTTATTTTAGTTTGCTTTGGTGGTTACATGATTCTGACTTCAAGTCATGTTTTATTACAAGTGTAGAAATTTTTAAATATGAAAACCTAATTTCCATGGAAAGCATGAATATTCTTATTAAGCAGATCACTGCTTTGTCTCATTTGTGTGGGTAGGAGATGCAGATTAGAGGGGTAAACTATCTTTCTTAGTTCCTGCACACACACTATGTGCTTAAGATTTATGAAGTCTGTACTAAATCTATCATAACTATCTTTCTTTTTTTCCTCCCAAGATTAATGTGTACTATTTTCCATGTTGTCAGCTAAAGGTAATAGGAAGAGTAGGGGAGCAAGAGGATAAGGAGCAAAAAAGCTGTTGTATTTTGTCTTGAGAAAAATATAGCGGGATTGGTATCTAACAGTAAATACATATTGCTGTATTGCTTAAAAAGAGGAAAAACTGTATTTAGGAAAGCCTTGCACTTACTGAATTGCACTTGTGATTTTTATCTAAACAGTGTGTTATCAGGATTTGGTTTAACTGATATCAGATAGTAGCACTGTAAAATTCCTTTGTTGATTATTTTATGCAATGCTTTTTTCTGCAGCTCTTGCTCTGACTTCAATATACCACATTCAGGTTTTGTAATGGCTGCCTAAAATAAGCCAATTTATTGCAGTTATCTTTCTGCCCACAGAGAGCTAGCACTTTTGAATGCTCGAAGTATGCCGGTCCTAGGTAGACAGAGAGAGATGGAGTTTGAAAAAATTCATTATCCACATGTTTATGATTCCCGAGCTGAAGCTATGAAAACATCAGCATTCATTGGAGGTGCAAAGGTACGTGCTTGGTGTATGACCCTTTGTGAACAGTACATCTTTCCCAGTAAATTATGTGCAGCAGGGTTCCCTTTGTTCCCTTAGAGATTCTCCTCCTTATCAGTTCAATGAATGGAAATGCTACTTGTTTGCAGAAAGTTTTAAACACTTTCATATATTCTGGTTCTGACTCTAGAAGAGTAGAATCTCATTCTTAACTAATGTATTTGGTTTTTCTTGTAGGGTCATTTAAATCATTAAAATACTATTTTTCTCTTTCTGTTTTTGCAAACCATTGAATTAACTTTAACAAAAGGAATGCTTTATGAAATTCTTTTTTGTTTTTTGGGGACTATTTTCTGAGTAGTAAAATGATTATTTTCCATTTGAGGGGTTCAGTGCTATCTATAAAATGAATCAGTGAGAATTGCTTTTAGTTCATTTTTTGAAGGAAAGTGAGAAATTGTTGTTCAAAGTGAGTTATACATAGTGACACTTTCTGTTTTCATACTTCCAATTAATTTTCCTGAAATATTCTTTTAGGTGTTCTTACCAGAGGCAGTTCAGAGAGAAAACAATAAAATGTATGAAGAGGTAAAGATCCCACATAGCGAGCCAATGCCTATTGGTATTGAAGAGAAAATTGTTTATATTAAAGACTTAGATGAGGTAAGTGAACCATTTCAAAGATGGTAAATTAGTTTTTATTTTCTATTACAAAAATATAAATGAAAAAGATTACTAATTAATATTGTGATAGGTGATGTGTAAATGGAGCCAGTTAGTTTCTTTGGTACTGATTTTGAGAATATTTATCAGGGGATGTAGGTCAGTGATATAATCCCATTCATGATGACTCAGATTCAAGAAATTCCTGTTCTAAACTGCTTGTTCATGAGTTGCAGTTCTCAATTGCTTTGGCATTACCTGTTCAACTATTTATGGTCTTGAGCTGTAATCTGAGTCACTAAAAGATTATGGCTATTCTGTTCTCTTTCTGGAAGACCACATGGATAAGTGAGCCTGGGCTTCTTTATACTGACTTGCATGGGTTGGCTTGTGACTGCACAGCACTATTTTGCAGTCCATCAGACTAGTTTTAGAGTATGATGCAGTTGTTAGGAGTATTGAGTTATGGTGTGACTATATGGGTTGCAAAACCTTCTGAATAGTGCTTCCTTAAGCAGAAAGTGCAAATCACTATTAACAAAACTTTGCTGATAAAAAGTAGAGGGCAGGAAGGAAAAATGCAGGCAAAACTAACATTTCTAGTGATTTAAATGGTGAAAAAGCTGAGGTAAGAGAACTAGATTTGTTGTTAATATTTACAGTTTAGAACTTGAAGTGCACCATCATGTGTACCTGCTCACTCCTTATTGTATGGGTCAGATCTGTTGTTGAATGTAAGATTTTCTATTGATTTAAACAGGGACATAAAGAGCAAGCTGCATGTAGAGAATCAAGCTGCATGTGTGTATGAAGAAAGTATTATGTTTCTTAGTTCTTCAGCAGCATAAAACATGGAAAAAAGTTTCCCACTTTTTTCTCTGTGGGAAAACAGGAGACGAAAAGATAAATCTAACACCAGTTACCCAGAGCACTTTACTGGGGTTCTGAGTAAAGATTGTCTTACACAAAAGTTTAACTGTTTTAAAACAGAAGAAACAGAAGACAGTTTAATTTTTGAATATGACTCTATTCTTTTCTGCTTGGGTGACAGTACCTAATGTCATGTTTATGAAGTGACTGACAGTTTAACTAGATAGAAAAGTTGAGCCACTGCAGCTATAAAATGTAAAATTTTATATGATAAATTTCAGCATGACAGCTTTTTGCAATGAAGTGTCTTTCTCCTAAGCTAAATACTGCCTACTAATCTTTAAGATTTTTGCAAGAAGTACCAGTATTTCAACAGACAGTAACTTGTTTCAGAAAAAATACAGTTCAGACAGAAAAGTAAATACGTAAAAGGTTTGTATATTTTTACACATATTGTTTTAAAAAGGAATGCTGCAAAATTCGTCAGTTATGCAAATCTCACAAATAAAATATCTCCTTTTTAGGTTGTGTATTGTCAAGACGTGTACTTTTCAGTTTCACTATGAAATTCTGAAATAGTAACAATCTTCTTCAAAAGCTTTACTCTTCCATATGTTTCCTGTTACATGAGATCAACCATGAAGGTCAACAGCAAATACAGTCTTGAATGTTTGAATGCCTATGTATTTAATTCAGATACCGGTTTGCAATAGAAGATGGTGATTTTAAGAGTAGTTTGTCCAACTGCAAGACTTGTCAGATTCATGTTTCATTTGTAAGACTCACAGATTTCAATCTTGTTGAAGGGCACCTTTTTCTCAGTGAGGTAAAGAGGCTGAAATTGCCAGTGTTTGCGTTAGGATATATCTGGTCGAGACTCAAATAACTTGGTTAGGGCAGAATTTCGTTTTGCCTACTCTGTATGGCTGGTTTAGATTATTTTAGTTGGTGCTTAAAATTTTTGACAATTAAGTCAATTTAGAGGACAAGAAGTTTTTCTGTCAGTATATTATATTCTTTTTGGTGAACTGGTGTAAGCAAAAGCAGCAAAATAGTATTTTTTGTAGCTGTTTTCCTTATAAGATAGTTCTCTTACATCTCTGAATATCTAAAATATAGCCAGATGGGCAAGAAGTGACTGTAAATATAACGGTAGATAGTTCATAGCAGCATCTCAAGGCATCAGAAGGAAGTTGAAAGATTTGATATGTTGACTTTTATGTACTACCATTAGTGGTGGAGTTTTGCTGTAAGACATTGAGCTGGTCTAAACATATAGACTAAGGTTTAATGCAACCCATAATAACAAGGAACCTCAGGGAAAAAAAGAACAGAAAGAACAAATTGTCTATTGTTGCTGTTGCAAGGGTTTTATTTATCACAGCTTTCCAAGTGCTTGCAATTTTATGGAGAAATCCCAGTATCTTTAAAATTATAAATATTCTTCTTCCTTTGAGTTTGGTTAGTTTTCATTTGTCCTCCATTTCACCAGTCCCACCTCTGTTACACATAGATGAATTTCTTGCCTTGCTGAGGGCCGGCTCTGACTGTTTCCCTGCCTCAAGTACTAATATTTATTAGTCTCAGCAATCAAAGAAACAAAATCTTTATTTTTTTCCAGGGTGATTCTCCTTGTAAAATATTTTTTTTTACATCCTGAAAATAGATCATTTGTCTACTTTCCCAGAATAGTTTTGTTGACTCAGATTCAGGCTTAAGCTCTTAAGTTCTCATTTGCCACAGATCCACAGTGAGGAGGAGGAGAAAGAGATCGGGAAGGTGGGAGCCCCAGGTAATCAGTGCAGTGGGAGACAGGAGTCCTTCCTCAGATCTTAAAGTTGTAGGATATCAGCTTGCTGGGCAGAGGCTAGCTGTTATAACTGATGGTTGATAACCTCTCCAGAGCTACTTTGCTGCATAATAATGATTGAAGGCTGTGATCCCCTTTGTTTGTAATATACTTTTCTCTGGCAATAGGCTCTGTGCTGTAAGGTCTAGCTTTCTTTTGCTTGCTATGAGAAGCTGTGACAGAATTGTAAATGGGTTTGCAATACAGAAAATTTTGACCTTTCCATCTAAACACTTGCCCTCATTGACATCTGTGGGACATACAAATCGTTGCTTCAGATACAGAGTACACCAATTTTTATACTATTAGAAAATTTCCTAGGCTGCATTTTGGGTTCTTCTTCACTTGGTACCTGCCTTGCCAAGTGTGAAGATGGTAGGTAGTCAGGAAAAGTACTATGTAGCTGGCATTCTAGTTTCTTGTGTTGTAAAGGGAAGTGTGCTTCTACTTAGATTTTGTTTATGAGAAGTTTTTTAATGGCTGATATAGATTTCTTTTTAAGTGAAAGAAATTTATATGCCAGTTATAATGTAAAGAATCCCATATCTTGATTTGAAAATTTCCAGTGGTACTTTCACTCATTCAAGGTTAAAAATCTGAATTGCATCTATTTTCTCAAAGGACTGAAGTGAACCAATAAGAAAGAGTGTGAGAAGAATAGTAGCAAATCAAAATAAAATTAGGTTTTACTGATGGTTTGTATTGGGTATGTTGTTGACAAGAGCAGATCTGGGAATGAGATGAGAGAAATGTATTCCTCTAAGTACAAGTTCTATCAAACTACATTTTATACCTATATAGACTCTTTTTTCTTTTTTTTTTTTTAATTTTTCTTTTGTAAAAATATAAGAAAAAAATGACAAAACTTGTGTGCACCAATGCTAAAGGGAGCAGCAATGACTTAAAACTAGCACAGAGATTAACATGAGGTTCTTATTTATAGGATTGTCAGTGTAGTCAGCATGCACCTTCTACCACACTTCAGAATGGAGTAACATATTTCAGCTAGGTTTCACATTATATTATCTGAAATCTTACTGCTAGTATTTTCAAAGTATTTAGTTTAGTTAGCATTTCATTGCAAAGGGTCAGAGCTCTTCTAAAGATTTTAAGTTCATGATTAGTTAAATTACTCCACAGGCAAATTTTGCTAAAGTGTCATGGAATCAGTGCTTAGAGGAATACAGATGCTAAGATGAAACTCATTATATAAACTGACAAAACATCCAAATTTTTGTAGCTACCATTCCTGCCTAATCCTATTATGCACTGCAGATATGTGATCAGGAGTAGCTAGGCTTTCACAATTTAGCAGGCATAAAACCATAAAATAGCATCTGTCTATCAACTGCTGTCATTAACGCTTTCCTACTGTACGTGTTCTTTTTTCTGCTTTGTTCCTCCTACCTTACTACACTTTTATCCTAATGGCTTCACCTCCTGCCACTGTCTGACTCCACCTGTGTGACCTCTTATTCTTTATTTCCTACTGCTGTTGAGTTGGGAGCAGGAGCTAATGGTCTGCATAGAGAGCGTTGTGCTGCTGTTCAGGAATGTCTCAGGTGTTCAATGGCAGAAGGGTGTACTAAGTCCTACAGGAGTTGCAGAGGGGAAGGGTTCTTACCTTACTGTAAGACAGCAAATACGACCTCCAGCTCAATTTGTAGATGATGATTCTTGCCATTTCTTATTATTTGGAGAGGTGTGCTTTCACCACAGTAGAAACATATGTGGCATATAAGTGGTTGGTCACACCAGTTTAGTCTGAAGGATTACGGAACTAGTACTTGCCAAAGTGGCATGCTAGTTTGATTGTTTCAATAGCAAGAATTTAAAAAATGGAGTAAGCACAAGATTAGATTTGTGAGCTTTGTCTGAAGGAAGAAAGAGGCTTATAAGAGGTTGGAAGCAAGGACAGGCGGCCTGGGATGAATACAGGGATGTTGTCTGCGAAGATAGGGAACATGTAAGGAAAGCTAAGGTGCAGTTAGAATTAAACTTAGCAAAGGATGTTAAGAATAACAAGAAGGGATTCTACAGATATATTGCAAATAAAAGACAGACCAGGAACAACTTAGGCCCCCTCCGGAAGCTATCCGGTGGACTGGCTATGCAGGGTTTGGAGAAGGCTGAGGTTCTGAACGACTTCTTTGCCTCGGTCTTCAATGGGAAAGGCTCTGACTGCACCACTCAAGTCTTGGAAGGCAGACACAGGGACTGTAAGAGTCACTGTGGGAGAGGATCTGGTTCGAGACCATCTTAAGAACCTGAACGTGCACAAGTCCATGGGACCTGATGAAATCCATCCACGGGTCCTGAAGGAGCTCGCGAATGAAGTTGCTAAGCCACTGTCCATCGTATTTGAGAGATCATGGTGATCAGTTGAAATTCCCAAAAACTGGAAAAGGGGAAATAGAACCCACATTTTCAAGAAGGGGAAAACAGATGACCCAGGGAATTACAGACCAGTCAGTCTCACCTTTGTGCGTGGCAAAATCTTGGAGCAGATTCTCCTGGAAGGCATGCTAAGGTACATGAAAAACGAGGTGCTTGGTGGCAGCCAGCATGGCTTCACTGAGGGGAAATCCTGCCTGACTAATTTGGTGGCCTTCTATGATGGGGCTGTGGAACTGATGGACAGGGGTAGAGCAGCTGACGTCATCTACCTGGACTTGTGCAAAGCATTCAACACTGTCCCACACGACATCCTTGTCTGTAAACTGGAGAGACATCAATTTGATAGGTTGGACACTCGGTGGATAAAGAACTATTTGGATGGCCACACACAAAGAGTTGTGGTCAATGGCTCAGTGTCCAGCTGGAAGCCAGTGACGAGTGGTGTCCCTCAGGGATCGGTGTTGGGATTGGTCTTGTTCAACCTCTTTGTTGCTGACATGGACAGTGGGATTGATTGTGCCCTCAGCAAGTTTGCCAATGACACCAAGCTGTGTGGTTCGGTGGATACGCTGGAGGGAAGGAATGCCATCCAGAGGGACCTTGACACGCTTGTGAGGTGGGCTGATGCCAACCTCATGAAGTTGAACCATGCCAAGTGTAAGGTCCTGCATCTGGGTGGGAGCAATCCCAGGCACAGCTACAGGTTGGGCAGAGAGGAGATTCAGAGCAGCCCTGCAGAGAAGGACTTGGGGGTGGTGGTCAATGAGAAAATGAGCATGAGGCGGCTTCAATGTGTGTGCTTGCAGCCCAGAAAGCCAACCGTATCCTGGGCTGCATCAAAAGGAGCGTGACCAGGTGACCCAGCATGACCACCTACTCTGCTCTCATGAGACCTCACGTGGAGTATTGTGTGCAGTTCTGGTGTCCTCAACATAAAAAGGACATGGAGTTGTTGGAACAAGTGCAAAGGAGAGCCACAAAGATGATTGGGGGACTGGAGCATCTCCCATACAAAGACAGGCTGAGAGAGTTGGGGCTGTTCAGCCTGGAGAAGAGAAAGCTGCATGGAGACCTCATAGCAGCCTTCCAGTATCTGAAGGGAGCCCATAGGGATGCTGCGGAAGAACTCTTCATTAGGGACTGTAGTGACAGGACAATGGGTAACGGGTTCAAACTTAAACAGGAGAGGTTTAAATTGGATGTAAGGAAGAAATTCTTTCCTGTGAGGGTGGTGAGATGCTGGAATGGGTTGGCCAGGGAGGTTGTGAGTGCTCCATCCTGGGCAGCGTTCAAAGCCAGGTTGGATGAAGCCNTGGTGAGATGATGGGTTGGCCAGGGAGGTTGTGAGTGCTCCATCCTGGGCAGCGTTCAAAGCCAGGTTGG
Source organism: Agapornis roseicollis (assembly GCA_002631895.1). Lineage (NCBI taxonomy): Eukaryota > Metazoa > Chordata > Aves > Psittaciformes > Psittacidae > Agapornis > Agapornis roseicollis. The sequence goes on from NDXB01009591.1 coordinate 113,801, forward strand.
ATGAAGCCTTGGGTGGCATGGTTTAGTGTGTGGTGTCCCTGCTTATGGCAGGGGGGTTGGAACTAGATGATCTTAAGGTCCTTTCCAACCCTAACTATTCTGTGATTGTATGACATACAGCTTGCCCATTTGTGAAATACAGATTTTCGTACTGATTATAAAGGTGGGTTTTGTGCCAGACTTTTTGCCAAATAAATGTACCAAATAAATGTACCTTTAAAGTCATAAACTCAGGTCAGGGAAAGTTCCTCTTCAAGACTGTGAAAACAGGTTTTATCTAACAAATTGCTGTTGGTGAAAAATGACTTAAGCTTTTTACCTAAAGTGGGTGTTCAGGGTAGAATTTATTTCTTTTGTTGCACATTATTTCCATTTCCTTTTACTAGCACTACTTTATGGTCTAAATAAGAAATGTCTTTCTTTTCTCTCTGCATTATGCAAAGGAATTACTACGAAATCAATATTCTCTTTTTTCCGGTAATGTTTTTTTATTTTTAGAATTGTACGAAGTAAGTCTGCTGAATAGGAGTATGGATGTTTTTGCATAAATTACATTTTTCACACCCAGAATGTTGGACCATTTATTCCAAAGTTGGTCTTAGCATATATTTCAGTTGCATGTTTTCCAAACAGCAATAGACAGTTCGACCAAATTGAATAATTTAAAAAATATTTTACATTTTATTTAAATCCTATAATTTATCCAATGTAGTATATTAGTGTATTAGAAAATTGCTCTAAGGAAAGTGTACAAGTTCTGTAATCATTAGTCCCAGTTTAAGACAAGGGAAAAAAAAATCATTTAGTTTAAGGTACAATGTCTTTTAATAGCTGGCAATATATAATAGAAATTGCAGTTTTTCTTCATATTTCCTGAGTGGAGGCCAAAGAAGGTGGAATATGTGCAATAGCAGGTTAACAAGAGTATTGGAGTTAAGATTCTGCACTGATATAAATCTTAAAGCCTATGAGTTCTGACTTATTTTTCTTCAGTATGTGAGTTAATGAGTATTTTATTAGTACTTTAGAATTGCATCTGCAATACGTGCAGTTTTTGCATCAAATTGAATATCTAACCCATGTGACAAAGGGTTGGAACCAGATGATCTTTAAGTTCCCTTCCAACTCAAACCATTCTATGATTCTATGATGAATACTTGGAAAGAGACAAGAATCAAGGTATCTTGATCTTATGTCAGATTTTATGAAGAGCAAAAAATAGCTTTCACTGAGAAGCAGCCCGTATGTACTGTAACAGTCTTTGTCAGCCCATTGTTGGGAAGTAATGCCATAGTTCACCTCTTGGGATGGGGAGGAATAAAGATCAAGGAAGCAAACACATCATGCCACTCATAAGTTTTGGAGCTGTGCCTTGTATAACTGATCAGATGTGAGCCTGTATTTGCTCGAACTATGTCCTCCTCTTGGCGTATTCATAGGATTGGCTTTTATATTTGATATGATGTTGTGGATTGAATTTGAATTTGGCCTGACACTGGGCAAGTTTGTTTTGCTTAGAATCAGGCTGAATGAAGGTTTCCTTGGCAGTATGTGCTGTCTTAGCTCATCTACTCAGATTTTTCAGGTGACTTTCTGCAAAGGTGAAAAATTACCTTTTTGGTTTTGGTCAAAATGCTTCTTCTTGCTGTTCAGCTGTAACCTAATGCCTTTCCCTGTCTTATAGCATCTTAAAAAATGGCTGCTTAAAATATGATCTGATTATTTGTTCTTTAAGTTATCTTAATCCTAGTGTTATGCTCAGTTTAGTTGAAGACATTTATAGTCTTGTGCTTTTATTCTTTGAAGATTATCAAGAGTTTTGTGTTTATTCTTTAAACATCAATTTCTAAACACTATTAGGATAGTAGCTGTAATGTATTATACAATATTTGGGGTTTTTTGTGTTGTTTTATCTGTTTATATACTCATATAAGAGCCTTTTAACATCTTAGAAGCTTGGCGATTGTGCTACATGAGAAGGCCTCATTTAAGACACTGGAGATGTTGAAGATGTCAAGGATGCTACGAAAAACTGATAAATATGTTCTTTGTTGTGTCAGTCTGGGTTGTGTTTCTGCACACATTTTTATTTTCAAAGGCTTGATACTTCAGGAAAAAATCCCTGTGAATACAAAATCGTATTTTCAAATGTCTTTTCATTAGTGAAGTTCTAATTGAAACTTAAACAGATCTTCTTGTTTGTAAATACTCTCTTTATTCTAAGTACTAGTAATGTGCAACTGTTGTATTGAAAAGAGTTCTGTTATCTCTTCTTGGGAAATTTAAGTTTGAAGCCAAGAACAATTAATTTACAATATGAGTCAAAGTCTAATAGGGAGAATATCTGTACTGCTGAACACAGGACAGATATAGAGAACTTAATTTCTTTTAGTCTGTTCTTTAAACTAGCATGGCTATGTATGACATACTAAGCAAAAAATGCTGAAAAATGTTTAGTAGGTACTGTCATGTGAGAGTTGCTCTTTTTCATGCAAATAGTAAATGTGAATAGGGAAATGCACTTTTTAATGTTAACATGAGATAAAATTGGCTGCATCTGATTTGAATAAAATGTTAAGCCTGTTTCATTTTCTACACAGCTGCCAAGTGTGTGTATATTGTGTAGTGCTGCCACTGAAATGGTTGAAAATCTAATGGGAACACTTGCAAGGCAAACCAGTAAAGGGCACCAGCTGCTGAAAAGCACCTGCTGAGCCACTGTGGGAATAGATGCATCTGCCTATTGCTAGAAGTAATCTAAGTACCTGCTTTTACCTGTCAGGATTTTAATTTGTGTAAGGACTTAACCAATGAAAGTCATCGTGAATACTTAAAGAGAAGGAATTAAAAAATCTGAGGTGCTTTTTGTGCAAAAGAGCACCACTTCAAGCAGTGGGACTCTGTGAACACTTCTAATTCTTATAACTAATTTATGGTTTTGTTTTAATAAAAACAAACCCAGATATGGCAGCCAAAAGTCTCAGCTACACTATGCATAGTGTCTTGCTGAAGGACACAGTCAGTATGGAAGAGATTACTCTGCCAAAGAGCATGTTTCCAGTTTTTGTTTGACTTAGTTTGCAGATGGATCTCATAGAGATGTTTCTTTAGAGTATGTTTCTTTTTTCACTGCCATGTATTTGACTCACTGTGGATGGTAATGCACATACAAAAATATGTATTACTGTCAGAGGTCAATGAAAAATTTCCCAAATGCTTTTAAAAACTGTTGTACTTTTTGTCTTTTGGTACTTGAAGTTTTTTATTCTCACACATTGGTGACCTGACCACACAAGATCATAAGCCATCTCATACCTTCTATTTTCTTATGGTAGATCAGGTAGAAATACTTCTTTGAATGCTGTTGATTATTTGGGATTTTGGGAGAACAAAATAGTTGTGTTCCTATGGGGAAAAAAAAAAAAAAAAAAAAAAAGAAGNACCTTCTATTTTCTTATGGTAGATCAGGTAGAAATACTTCTTTGAATGCTGTTGATTATTTGGGATTTTGGGAGAACAAAATAGTTGTGTTCCTATGGGGAAAAAAAAAAAAAAAAAGAAAAGAAGACTGACTGTGCTTGTAGTCTTGCCTTGTAAACTTCAGGAAAAAAGTAATTTAACATCTATAATGTAAAGCAGTACTGCCTTCTTGGTTGCCCGTGTTGTGCAATTAACTGAAATAGGGAAGAAAATTGAGTTGTAGAAAGATTATGACAGCAATAGTTATTTCTCTGGGAATATTCTTCTGTTTGCCATTCTTTCATTTTTACTTGATGTGTTAAGATTATTACTTGTTTCAACTGTAATTACCCTTCAGAGCACTCTGTTAATTTTTCTGGGTTTTGTTAGGTATTACTAGAAAGAAATAGTTTATGTCAAGTATTAAGGGCAAGCTGAACTAAATAATTTGAAAATATTATACTGAAACGGCTTCTATGTTAACAGTTTAAATATTCATTTCTACGTGAACACTTGGAACCAATGCCTTTGTGTGCGTAAAATAGTACTGAGTTAACTAGGGTTTATTTAAAAAATAAAAATACTGAAAGATATTTGTACTTTCAAAGAGTATTATAGTATGAAGTGCTGTAACCCTGCTTTTGAAGACAGGTTTAAATTTGCTTTTGAAGGGAGACATTATTTAGGCTCCAAACTGTTATTTTTAACTGATCTCTAAAGGTTTTAATGAAAGCAACTCAAAATAGTTTTAGTCATGTTTGTAATAAAGACTAGAGAGTAAATAATGTGTTTGTTTCTGCTGCATCCTGTTCAGGGGATAGCCATTTTTCAATGGAATATCATAGTATGAGTGTGGGAGAAGAATGCAGTAGTCTGCTTTACTTTGATAGCATACCTGAAGGCAAGCTTTCATTCTCAGGAGTAATCAATCTTCAATTTAAAGAGAAATACAGGATAGTATTTTAAATTCTAAATAAAACTATACTGAAGACCAAAATTGTTTTTCATTTTAAAGATATATAATCTCAAAGTGAAAATTTTCAAAGATGAGGGCAGTGTATGCTAATTCTGATATGCTGTGACATTTTGGAGATTAACTCTCACTGAAACTATTTTAGACAAATTATAGTTTGTCTGATTGTAATGTTTGTTTCAACTTAAGGCAAGTTTCGATACTCTCCTTGAGACATGAAACTCTTATCTAGCATAAGAATGTCCCGGGTCTTTCAGTAATAGAAATGGGACTGAGACTGTTGATCAAGGCATTCAGTTAGAAATCACCAAATAGTTTTTGATGCTTTTAAAAGGTTTTGGCGTAGAGGAGCTGCATGACTAAAAGATTGACTTTATAGCTGGTAGGCCATTCATCTCAGACTTGCAGTTTCCATTAACCTCAAGTTCACACAGTAGCTGCTAATATAATGGAAGTTTTAAAATTTTCTAGGAGTAGTAGTTGGTTGAGTCTGCAGAACAACAGGAAGCAACAAGTAATGTAAGTCTTTTAAAGCAGGAAAGAGATATGTGTTTTGTATCTTTGTCTAACAAAATACTTTTTCTGAATTCTAATTGGAAGATTGAAATTATCCTACCACTTGATCTTTCTATTAGAATATTGGAACTGAACACATCAAATAAGAGTGGAGTTATTATTTCTTTTCATATGAATAAATAATATATTCCTATTATTATGAGATAAAAATAGGAAATATTGCTATAATAATAATAACAATGATAATTGTAAAAACCATTTCTTTCTTCTTGTTGGAAATTCATCAGGAGAAGTAGTAACTTATTATTTTCAGGAAACAAAATGTGGAGGAAAAAGATTTTACTTAGCTATTCATAGGGCTTGCTTGTTTTACTGCACATAATACAATGAAGGAAACTTCTGTGCAAATATTCCTCCTTCTCTGCTTTTGTTTCCTGAATCTGAAAAGGTTCAGGAATTTTTCTGAATCATCTGAGATTACGTAGGAGTTGATTTCCTATGCTCCTGATTGTTATTCCATTTGTTTTTGACACCTGTAAACCTTTGTCCTTCTGGACCTCTAAGCAAGAGAGTGTCACCTTTCTATGCATACTCCTTAGGTGGAGACTTCTTAGCTGCTTGTCAATTCCATCTTTGAGGTAAATAAGAATGCCTCTCTCAAATTTTGCATCAGTAATTTGCCTACTTCAGGAAAAAAAGCTGGTTTGCACATTAGTAGCTACTATAGCAGCAAAACAAGTCTGGTCCAGTTCTAACCTGCAGCATGTATCCTTTCAAAGTACATGCGAAAGCTCTGATAAATCTCTAGTGCTGTTTGTAAGTAAGAACTATTTTCTTCATCAGCTTTTCAGTTTTTGTGATTCTGTAGTTTTCAGTGTCTTAATTTTTTGTTAATCTAAATCCTGAGAAGTGCTGAATGGAAATGCCCAGCTGCAGCCCTATGGAAAGTTTTGTCTCTTTATCCTGACCCACACCTCAATCATTCACTTAAGTCTGTGTGGTATGGGAGCATCTGGACCTTGATTCCTTTTGTCTGGTGTATGTCTCTTCCTCCTGGTCACTATTTTTCATGTTTGGGCAAAAATTATATGCTATTTTCTCTCAGTACTTTCCATGCCTACTAGATTTATAAGTTATTTGTCTAGGCTAGTTGCAGTAGGCACACGTTTTGGGAGATGAATGTATGCCCTTTATCAATGCAACTTGCTGCTTAGAATTTTTTTTTTTTTTCATAAGGTGCAGTTGTTACAAAATTCTGCCAGTTCAGAAATGGTGATTCATACCAAAATTTAACTTACACAAAGTAGTTTTATGTGTACTTTTGTATCATAACATAATCTTGTTATTTGGGGAAAAAAAAAATAGCTAAAACTGTTTTAGATTGGTTGCATAAAAGAGCTTCACTTTCTAAGCTGCATGATAATAGAGTAACATTTTTCCTCACAAATGGACATAATTTATGTAATTCCTTTCACTATGTCCTTGTTAACTTTCCTATTTATTTGTTGAGTTTGTCTGTCATGCAGTGTCTATATTCTTGAAAAAACAGAAAAGGGTTTTCTATATTAACTCTTTGATGACAGTTTCTTTTGAGACAGTGTGCCTCTAACAATGATTCCTTTTTCTCTTTCCTCTTAAAGAGACATACTGTTTTCCCAGGGGAATAAATTAAGGGAGCAATGTGCCACCGACAGAGCTAGGAGTCTGTTTTACTTGTATACAACTGTAAGGAATTATGAGAGTGTTCTCTGAATTGGGGAAAAAAAAGTAAAAAAGGGGAAAGAAAAATCTGTGAAATAGTCTATGGCAAATAAGCATCAGTTTTCTTATTGCTCCATCTAAAAATGTCAGGGAGGTGGTGGTAATGGAAGCGGGAGTACATAGCGGGCCAGGAAGAACCTTGTTAAGGGTAACAACATTTTAAATGTTTTAAACTTCATAGAGATTTCTGTATTTCACACTGTATAGCATTAAGTTATTTTTAAAGTGCAAGGGAAAGAAACCCTCTCTAATAGATGCTGTTGATATGGTTGAAATGTGAGCAAATTGAACTTATCCTTCTGTCTTCATAAAATTTTAACTTCTAATATTATTAGTAAATGCCACAACTGTTGGCAGTTCTTCTTTTGCAATTTTCCTGTGAGCTGTATTACTTCAAAATATTTTTTTTGTGTAATTCACAAATGGCATTAGAAAGCTCTAAGAGGAGGCTGTTTCTGGTCTCGTTTCATTGCTATAATCTGGAATATTTCTCTTGACATCAGATACTTTTGGATTTACAATAAATAGTGTCACTGTAATTATAGTCTCTCCTGAGTGTCTATTTAGATGCCAAAATTTGTGTACATTTGTGCCTTAGAAATTGTTGCTTTTATGGAAAAATCTTTCTGAAACACTTTTTTATCCATTGCTCAAATCAAATCACCAGAGGGTATAATTATTCTGTCTATAATCTTTTGTCATAACTAGGCTGAGAAACACAATTCTCCATGTGAGGGAGATTCCCCAAGCTATTTCAGTGTTTTAACTCAGAGCAGTAAAAGCCTTGGAGCTATGATGCTGTCCTGTCATTTCTATTAAACTGCTTTTGGGTCTTTAGATGCAGAGGTCTTTGGGTTTAATTTATACACTGAACCAAAGAATATTTCTCGATGTTGTATTTTTAATACAACTGTAAGTGGTTGAATAATTCAGAAATCTGTAGCAAAGGTATGACTGCTACAGTTATTTGTGTAGTGCAGCTCATCAAGAGAATAGTTTAGATAATGTTGGTGGCAATGTATCTATAGTCTTAAAAGGATTTTTTGTTGAAATTACTTCAGGTGTATTTGCTCTTAGCTGTCATATGCGAAGTTAAATATTTTCCCTAAGACCTCCTGGTTTTGAGTCGATCTCTTTCCTTTCTTCAAGAGACCAGATAGAAGGTCTGATCATTAAAAAAAAAAAAAAAAAAAAAAAAAAAAAAGATGTGTTTTTTTTTTTTTTTTTTTTTTTTTTTAAAAAAAAAACGGTTTTTTTTTTTCCCCCCCCCCCCCCCTTTGGAATTCATAAGAAGATCCCATTTGTGCACAGAAGANATGTGTTTTATTCTTTGATTAATTTATTTTTTCCAATTGACTTTTGTTTTGTTTTAAGGAGTGCCTATGTTACCACAGTTAGGAGGATTTCTCTATAACTAGATTTTGCTACAATTTGGTTTTTAGTAGGCCATTCATTTCAGTTATTTCTGTGTTATTTCATAATTTCCCCCTGTATGCAGCACTGGTGAGGCCACAACTCCAATACTGTGTTCCGTTCTGCGCCTCGCTACAAGAGGGATATTGAGGTGCCAGAGCAGGTTGAGAGAAGGGCAATGAAGCTGGTGAAAGATCTAGAGCAAAAGTCTCACAAGGAATGGCTGAGAAAACGGAGGTTGTTTAGCGTGGAGAAGAGAAGGCTCGGGGGGGACCTTATAATTCTCTACAACTTCCTGAAAGGAGGATGAAATGAGGAGGTGGCTGGTCTCTTCTTCCAAGTGACGTGTGGTAGGACAAGATGAAACAGCCTCAGGCTGCTCCAGGGGAGAATTAAATTGGATATTAAGAAAAATTTCATCACCAAAAGGGTGATTAAGCATTGAAACAGTCTTCTCAGGGAAGTGATAGAATTACCATCTCTGGAAGTGTTCAAAAAACGTGTAGATGAAGCCTCTAGTGACATGGTGTCCTGGGTTCAGCAGTTGCAGTCAGTTTTTCTTCTCTTTAGTAGCTGGTGTTTTGACTTAGCCTGGGAACAAGGCTGATAGGGCCGATGTTTTTGGTTGTTTGGATGTTTGCCCTGACCAAGGACTTTGTGAGCCTCATGCTCTGCCGGGGAGGAGGGGAAGCCGGGAGGAAGGAGGGACAGGACTGTACTGACAGGACCAAACTGACCAAAGAGGTATTCCATACCATAGCACGTCATGCCCAGGAGGTAACTGGGAGTTATCCGGAAGGAGAGGGAACTTCCCGGTCGGGCTCGTTTTCGGTGGGTGGTATTGTACCTTCTTCCCTTGTTTTCCTTGTCGTTGTTATTATTGTTGGTGATAGCGATAGTGATTTGTGTTGTACCTTGGTTACTGGACTGTTGTTATCTGACCAGTGGGAGTTCTTTGGCCCATCTTTCCTCCCACTCCTCCGGGAGCCGGGGAGGAAAGAGGGGAGGGCCAGAAGGGGGGGCTTGAGTGAGTGAACGTGCTGCCTGGCTGGGTTCAAACTACAACTCATGGTTTAGTGGTGAGCTGGTGAACTTGGCAGTCCTCAGGTAATGATTGGCCTTGGTGATTTTAAAGATCTTTTCCAACCTAGTTGATTCTACAATTCTGTGTTTTGTGTGCTATGATAGCTTTAAACAGAAGTATATATACTATTATGTGTATATATAATGAACATTTTCTTTTTTCTCCCCCCACCTCAGGATACATTTTTATTGTTATCAAGCCTCCATCAGAATCTAGAAAAATTTTGCTGTGTTTGAATTTGATAACAGTAATGTAACCTGGGAGTATGAAAATTTCCCTGGTTTCTGTTGGCTACTGCTCTTAAATACCTATTGTGTTAACCAGTGACTATGATGATAATTTTCAGTATCAAGACTCCATAGTTTTCTACAAGATGATGTTTAATTCAAAATAAAAGCATATTCACGGAAGTCTAATGGGCTTTGATTCTGTTTTCCATAAAATATCAGAGTACAATTCTACCCTTATGGTTTGTTATCTGTCATTTCTAAGGAATTCTTCTGGCTTTTTAATCTAATTCAGGGACTGGAGCATTTTTCGTATGAGGAAAGGCTGAGAGCACTGAAGAAGAGGAGGCTCAATGGACTTTTGCAAGTGTATACACTTACAAGCATATATATGATGTGGGAATGATTAACAAAGAGCATGGCAGGCTCTCCTCAGTGGTGCCCAGTGACAGCACCAGAGGCAATCAGCACAAATTAAAACACATGAAATTTCATCTGAACACAGGGAAGTAATTTTTTACTGTGAGGTAGTCAAAGACTGGTACAGCTTGCCCAGAGATGCTGTGGAGTCCCCATCCTTGGAGATACTTAAAACCCAGCTACATAGTCCCAGGCCACTTGATGAGATGTGGGCTTGGACTGGATGATCTCCAACCTAAATTACTGTGATTGGTGCTGCCACTAATAGTGACATAGCCATACCATGTAGAATTGCTTTAAGTTCTAGTTTAGTCACTGGTAGCATGTACAGCTTTGAAACCAGCTGCTGGTTCTTTGGTACCTTTTGTTACTGGCTAATGTGTTTTACTCTAAGCTTCCTTATAGCATGTAACTCTTCAGGTGCTACACTTTGGATGAGACATGATTTGTGCTTGCTTGAAGAAATTGTACTGCTGATTATGGCCCAAAGCTCTATTTGGTGTGCTTGTGTAATTTTCATATCTTTGTGTATGCTACTTTTTCCTGCAAAAATTGTCCCCCTAACTCCAATGAAATCTCACTGATATAGCTTGGTGCTAAATGGAGCAGATCCAAACATCATCCTGTTTTCCTTTTTATGTGTTATAAGCCTTTGCTTAAAATGTCTATGTGCACTTTGAAAGACATTTCTGTATTTGTTATAGTGGGAAATTTTATTCCCAAATAGTACTCCCAAAAGGATATAAAAAGAATTTTATTTTTATGGTATTTTGTCCTGGGTTTAGCAGTAGCATTCATTTTTTTCTTCTTCATAGTAACTGGTGCAGCACTATGGTTTTGAGTTTCGGCCTGGGAACAGAACTGATAACAGCAATGTTTTTAGTTACTGCTCAAATATTTAGTCTGAGCAAGGACTTTGTGAGCCTCATGCTCTGCCAGGGCGGAGGGGAGGCCAGGAGGAAGCAGGGACAGGACACCTGATCCAAACTGACCAAAGAGGTATTCCATACCAAAGCACATCATCCTCAGGATGTAATGGAGAGTTACCCGAAAGGGCTAGTGCTCTGGGGTGGTTGGAGGAGGTATTCGGTCGGTGCTCGGTCAGGCAGGGTGGGGTGAATTATCTATCGGTGGTTGGTGAGGTGCTGTATTCTCTTCTCTTGTTATTTCCTTTATCATTATTATTATTGGTGGTAGCAGCAGTAGTGATTCGTGTTATACCTTAGTTACTAAACTGTTCTTATCTCAACCGGTGGGAGTTGCATTCTTTTGGTTCTCCTCCCCATCCCTCTGGAAGCAGGGGGAGGGCAAGAAAGGGGGGGGGAGGGGTTGAGTGAGTGAACGAGGTGCGTGGCTGTTTTAAACCATGACATATTTATATAGTTACATTTTTATTTATTATTGTTCATAAATCTCATGAGCGGTCACCTCCGTGAAAGTAGCGAAATATGCAAAGTATCACCAGGAAAAGGAGGCTGTGAAAGTCCCCAGGAATAACATTATGTTTATTTCTAAGTGTTCCTTCAGTAAAAAAATAGGATTTATACTGGCACAAAGTGCTTTAAGTGTATATGTATGTATAATTAGAAAGCAGGGAAGCTACTAAATGTTCATAATCTGGAGGGATAGTAGGAATGTATTTATTAAAATGTGTATGTTTATATACATATATTTCTCTGTGTATATACATAGATAGGTGATTTAGCCAGCAACATTCCAATGTACAGCAAAGGGGAAGGATGGCCTAGAGACTGTTTATGTCAGGACAAGGGATATCTGAACTTAATTTCCTGAATTTCACGGATTTCATGTAAAATAGTGTAGATTATTCATCCTGTTACAAGTTCTGTTGTCTTTTTAACTGAAAGTGCATCTGAACAACTGAGTGCAGAATGGGATATGTTGCACCTGAAATAGTAAGGTACTTTGATTAAAATATATCTACATTAAAATTAAGCCAACGAATATGAAAGTTTAAACTTGGTTTATGAGTGCAATGGATTATCTTTATGATAAATTAGTTGTAATCCTATTATATGGTTATAGTGCAACACAAGTCATTTTAGAATATTAATTTTGAGTGGTTTTTATGCTGTGGAAATTAGTACAGATGACTAACATTTCTAGTATGACATCAAAACTGCAAAAATGAATGCGGACAAGAAAAAATCTCTTCTGGAATGAGGATTATAAAGAGAATGTCCTGTAGATAAATCAATAAAATATGATCATACTAAAGGAGATAACATTTTCTGGATAAATTGCTAAGAATTAAAGATGATTAATTTTTTCCAGTATTATTCTGGATAGATTAGAGAAGATATATTTTGCTATGTCTGTGCATGCCAATCAAGAGTTCAGAAGCTGCTACTAAAATGCTGGCATGGTACCCTGAGCACGCTGGGCCACCAAGTGAGAATTTGTGATACTGGGATTAATTGCATCTGACAAGCTGTTTATGTCAACTTGCGTTAATGCATGAAGTAATACAGAGCGAAAGATCTCAGTTTTTAATAGAACTTGTTGTTAGCACCCTTTTGTGCTGTGTGAGGGCATGTGCTTTAGACTATAGATAGGTCACAGCAGGTCTCACAGGTATGCTTAGGGAAAAGAAGAAAAAAAATAAAGGTATTTTCTGTACGTTTATTAAACTCTGTAGAATTACAAGGTCTGACAAATGAATTGCATGACTAAAACTCTCAAGTGCTGATTGCCTGTGCTATGCTGTTACTTCCGTGCTGCTAAAGCAGTTACTTTTGAGCTGTAGCTTGCCCGGGGACTCCATCGTATGGTCTCATTCATGACTATTACTTTAATGACTGACAGTTTTGTCCTATTTTTAAATTGCTTTTAGAGCACCAACACACAAATATCTTTTTAATGAAATGGCTAATTTAGAGTATCTTCATTAAATGTAATCTCATTTACTCATAAATGCATTAGTTGTAATAGTAAACTCCTTAGGAAAGAATTGGAAAGCTAAGTGATGTAAAAATAAAGATTTTAAACATTTATATCAGAGCTACCTTGAGTATCATCTAGTTTGTGGAAAGAGTTGTTTCTTAGTGGTCTTTCACACCGATTCATGCTTATATAAAAATGGTACCATTTGAGGCATGAAATTGTATTTGCTTAGAATAGCACTCAGATTCTATTCTGCTTAAACTTCCTATGCTTCGTGTAGAATTTTACACTCTTAAGTCAGCTGTGGAATAGAAAACTGATGAATGTTGCATCTCTTTCACCTCCAGTAAAAAATAAGATTCTGCCATCCAGTGGCTACCAGACCTTTAAGCAAGAAGGGATTTCATTGGTTTATCTGAAAGAGTTTTGGTCTGTGGAAGTCTTTACTGATGTTAATGCACCCACAGGGCTTGCAAACTACATAGTTTGTGCAAATGATAAATTAGAAAAACAAATCTTCTAGTATGTTTGTCAAACTGTGGACTCCTGTGCCTATTGTTCCAAATTTGTCTGCTATCCATTTTTGATTTACTAATTTTTATGGGTAGCTCTGTGCTGGTTTTGGATTGTGCTTTTGTACTTTTTGTTTGGAATAAAATAGAATTGTAAGGGAAGGATAACTTGTCACTCTTTTTCAACCAAATGGGGAGTTGGTTTGAAGAAGTCTTAAGATACTGTTTTTCTCTGGATTTACTTTTATCTTTTCTAATCCTTAGTATGTTCCTGCAGATTCACCTTTCAAAGAATACAATGCATTGTCTGTGTATTGTGATTGTGAATGTTGTGTATTGATTGGTCAGTGCCTGAATTTTTCTTTTGAGTTAATTGAAAATAGTGTGTTGATTGAAAGTCCAGATTCTGGTCAGAATACCATTAAAAAAACCAACCAACCAATCAACCAACAAAAAAAAAAAAAAACC
>NDXB01009591.1:127671-143966 GCA_002631895.1 Agapornis roseicollis
AAAACAAACCCCCCACACCAAAAATAAAGCCCAAAAAAACCCCAAACCCTCCCCCCCAAACAAACAAACAAAAATGACAAAAAAATTAAAAACCCTTCTATGGGTTATATTTTTTATTAATTTTTATTTCACTCTTAGTATTCCTGTTGGTGTAGGCTTAGTATCTTTCCAGAAAACTAGCTTCCTCTGATAAACTGTTATACAGCTTGTGTTCTGGAATGTCTATTTCTTTATTGCTGCTTACCAAGTCAGTCTTAATCTATGGCATTACTACTTTCCAGTAGGAAGAGAGTAGGATATAATTTTTATTTATCTATTTATTTATTTATTTCTGTGAACAATTGCATGTCCCAGGGATATAGTGTATGCAATTTCTTCCAAACAGAGAGGTAAAAAGATGTCTTACACTACCCACTTAAAGATTAAAAGCAGCTGGAATAATATATTCCTAGAGGCAGTAGTTTAAGAAAACACTTAAAGATTTCTTTAAGGGTATTAACAATCACACAACTGTAAAGAGACCTGTATACATCAAGCCATGTGTGTTCAACTATGTGACTGTGAAACATTCTTGTTGTTATTTTTTTGAAGGTACTTAACACCAAACTTCATTTGTTTCTGCTTTTGTTTAAAAACTGTTTAACTAACATATGAATTGTGCTATGTAGTGTTGTGTTAGTTCAATTCTGTAATCATTAGTTGTGTTTGTGAGTTTCTTTCTGTAGATCCTTTATTATAAATACTCATAACAGTGTTTGTAGGTATGAACTTCACAATGTTTATAATAGCCTCTAAAACCAATTGGATGGAATGTGAGGGAAAAGGAAAATTACAACCATTTTCAAAGTTCTGTCAAGAAATCTCGAAATGAAGTAATAGGCAAATTGGAATCCTAAAATGACTAAGGAGGCCATAAAAATAACTGATTGAACCCTGATAGCTCTAATGTAGTCAGCAGGTCTCCAAGAAACCCATTAACACTTTATAATAGTGTCATTCATGAAGCTGAAATGAATTTTGAAGATAACACACTAAGTAAACATTATATATAAAAAACTTAGTGGAAAAAAAAAAAGGAAAAAAAGAAAATTAGAAGAGCTTTTTCCCTGCAGTCTTGCAAGCAGAATAAACTGTGAAAGAACATTAACATTGAAACTGTTGTAATCCTAAAATTCAGACACTTAAAAAACTTGAAGAAACTTCATGAAAAGTACTTGAAGTACTTAGAGTAGATATTTTTTTTTCTTCACTAAAGAAACTTAACAGTATAAAATAGGTATTTGAATATATTCGAGATGTGTCAACCCTATAAATATAGATGAAATCTATGATTTGAATTGAACTTGGTTTTTCAGTGTTGCACAAGACTTTTTCAACTGGAAGGCTCTGCTAAGAGAAAGGTACTGCCAAATTGAAAAGCACATTTTCAAAAAAGGAAGACTGTGTTGTTTGCATAGCATTTTCATTGACTTTTATATCAATGACTTTTAGGTTTTAAAATTTAAAGTTCCCTAGTATAAAACTAGAGTTGGCCAATCATTAAGTACATCATTCCTCTACAGTTAAGAGTAGTGTTTTCATATATTGTGAAAATGGTGTATTAACCTTAATTTGTAATTTGCATCTCAGCCTCTCACATGAGGCTACTACAAGGGAGCTGCAGCAAAATGATAGACCTAATGCTGTTTGTCACATAGTTAAAATAGTTAATTTCAGTAGCCAATAAAGCCCTCATTCTTAAGCTTGCATTACTTGAGATAATCCTGAATTGGGTACTGCTCAAATAATTTGCTTAGTATTGAAAAGAATTGGAAATAATATGATTAACATTGGAGAGACTATACCATAGCAAGTGACTGCAAATTAACTAAAGTGCCCAGAGTAATGGAAAGGGAGATCTTCAGAAGGTGCTTTCAGGACTGTTCTTTACAGTCAATTTGTACTTTCGTGCTTTCCTACAATTAAAATAAAAATTATAATCATCAAAATATCACTAAGGTACTTTTCATGATAACTAGTGGAAGCAGTGTAGGTTATTAAATCTGTAGAAAGAATTTGTGTTCTGCAGTCTAAGTGTTTGTGAAAAGTAACTGAGGAAAATTAAGTTTATTAGAAAATTAATTATATATCTTAAACCTTTATTCTTCAGTTGAAAAAGTCTTAGTATCTTCAGATGCTGAAATTGTAACTGTCTACAATTCTTTCTTGGTGAAAATCTCATTTTTCATAAACACAGAGAGGAACTAAGTATTTTTATAAGATCATCTAGTTCCAACCCGCCTGCCATAAGCAGGGACAAATGCAAGCTTTATATTTCTTTTAGAGGCTGCAGTTTGCTGGGGGAAGTTCTGAACATGAACAATTGCAGAATGAAGATTTTTTCACAAGCAGAGGAGGTTACTGAATTTGTGTGTGTTTGCATATTTAAACTTTGTTGTGTAAAATTAATCATACTTTTTTTAATCGTCTGTTTCTTCACCAGGTTCCTGCTATTTATTCCATTAGAGTAGTTGTAGTTTGTCATCTTAGGTTTAAAGATGTATATTCTTCTAAACTGATTATTACTGATTTATTGACATTTATTTATTAACAGGTTGTTATTTTACTGTATATTAGTTTTGGTTACACTCTTGATTAAAAAAAAAATGCTGAAATAGAATGTGGCTAAAGAGTTTGATTAATTTTAACAGATGTTATCCTGCTATATTTTGTTTTCATTACAGATTCAGTATTTGAGGGTTTGGTGGGAGTGGTAGCCTCAGAGTAAGAACTTTGGAATATTAAATATTTCAACAGGCATCCTGAGTTTTTTTACAGCATAGTCTTTTTCTTATGATTGCTGTATGTATAGGGTCATACACATAGACATATATGTGAAATAAAATATTGTGTGCTGTTTGTTTTAACAGATTGGACAACTTGCTTTTAAAGGCATGAAAAGACTAAACCGAATCCAATCTATAGTTTTTGAGACTGCCTACAACACGAATGAGAACATGCTAATCTGTGCCCCCACTGGAGCTGGGAAGACTAACATTGCCATGCTGACAATCCTTCATGAAATTCGCCAGCATGTTCAGCATGGCGTTATCAAAAAGGATGAGTTTAAGGTACGAGTTTAATGAACCAAGTAACAGCTTTTTAACTTGTAAGGTAAAACCCATTTTATGTTATACATGAAGTATTAAATCAGGAGCTTTTAAAGGGTATTGGACTTTTCCGAGTTAAAAAGTCTGGTTTTGATTTACTTCATTATTGCTAAAGCTATTCCTATTTGTGTTCTAAAAATCTTATTATGTGAGTAAAATGCTATGAAAATGCATTTAGCTTTGATGCAGAACCAATTTTCGAAGCGATAAGGCTATATAAACAAAATCCATTGTCCTTTAAACATCTGCACACTTATTCAAGAAAGATAACTACTTTTCATATATCACTATTAAGATTTTTCACTATAAGCGCCTGGCATCATATTTCACAATAAATTGTGATTTGTAATGGTTGCCATGAAACAAACGACATTGTGAGGTTTGCTCATTTATCAAGCGAGTGTCCTTTTTGTGCAGATTGTGTATGTTGCTCCTATGAAGGCTTTGGCAGCAGAAATGACAAATTACTTCAGCAAGCGTCTGGAACCACTAGGCATTACTGTGAAAGAGTTGACTGGTGATATGCAGCTGTCAAAAGGTGAAATTCTGCGAACACAGGTATGCTTAATATTTTAAAATACTGTTCTGTGTGTGTATTCATACCTCTCCATAGGAACACTAGTCTTTTCTTCAAACTCCTTGTTGAAGTATTGGTGAAGCAGCTGAAATCTCCTTACTGAGTCTGTAGTTATGCTGGTTATGTTCCAAAATGTGACTTTCCGTTTAAAATGACTGAAGCACCAATACATTTGAAATATCTTAAGCAATGGGCTCATTAAACTTTTTGGTTTCTTCCATTTGGACTTATGGTATCCCACTTCAAGGTATAATCTTCCTATAAAATCTCACCTGATTTCTAGCTTGTGAGCCTTAGTGGGTTGTGCTTTTACCCTTTCAGGGTTATAAACCAGGTATGTATGTATTTGAAAGAACCTAACATTCATAACTTCAGATTTGGCATTCTATGATAATAACCTTTAAAAAATTAAGGTCTGGTCTGCAAATGGTAAATTGTAAATAAATTTGAAATTCTGTAACATTGTTGCAAATATGTCAAATAATGCTTACTATCTCATAAAAGGAAAAAAAAAAAAAGCTGTAGGCTCCTATTAATGGATGATCTTACTTTTGCTTTATAAGGACAAATAGGGAAGTATAAGACCTCGTTAGGCTCAACATTTGAATAAAACCTCATAAACAGTATTGCAGAGATGGAGATTTTTGTGTTTTAGCAGATACTTCCTGTCACATTTAATCCAGACAAATGCTGTTTCTGTCAGTGAAATACCATTTTTCCAGAATATTGAGATATTTTTATATCTGTTGTTATGTAGAGATCCTTCTAATTACCCTTCCTCCTCCTGCTTCATCCAAGAGACATGCTAATACTTGGTTGCATTATTGATCATAACTTGTAGTAATTATTGATTTGGATGAGTTAGTTTTTCAGTTCTAGCGTTTGATATATTTTATATTTTTATAAGACTAGAGAAAACTAGACAAGAAAAGATGTCTATATGTCATTAATAATAAAGAGGACCACTGCAGTAATCTAGTATGATGTCCTAGACAGCAGTCTTATTTTATTAGAAGACGCATGCACACATATTGATGCATACAGTCACTGTGCTATTGTAGGCAATAAATAACAAACCAATACCAATGAGTAACAGCAACATCACTGCCAAAATGGAAGTGACAGTGGGAAAGCATGCTGTAGATCTAACTACAAAGTTATGTGAACAGAATGAACGTAGAATGGAAAAATGCTGTTTTCTCTTGCTCTCCTAGCTTGCAATGTAATCCATAAAATCGCACCTCATCACTAAAACTGCTTAGGTCCAGTAAAGGACAAGGAAATAAATTTAAAAAATAAAAACAAACCCAACATTTCAGGCATTATTAAGAAATGTGCATGGAAAATAGTTTGCAAAGTTGACATTTTATTGCTGTAATAATGGGAAATTATTAATATATACAAAATGTTAATTTAGAGTAACATCTTAATTTATGTATAGGAAAACTGCTTCATCATGCTCTCCTATTTGAGTCCAAAATACCACAAGTAGCAGAATTTCTCATCTTCTTTTGGGGAAGAGGCCAAAGTAGATTTATGTAGCATAGAATCAAGAAGGAAATGGCAAGGGAACGACCTAGGTAAAAATCAATTTTTTTCATAGCATTGAAATTTATTGGGTTTTTATCTGCAACTGACTCATCTTTAAAGGATATCTACAGTTTTGTATGTACCTCATAGGATAGAAACACTCATGTGAATTGTGGTGTATTTGTTTATCCTAAATTGGGGTGGGGACATGGAGGTGGAAGAAAACTGGTTTCCAGAAAAGGAAAAATTTGGAAACCATTATGTTATTTGTGACCCAAAATTTAGTTCCTAGATTTTCAAAGGAACTGCAATTAAAGCATTGATAATAGCTTTGCTTCTTTGCTCTTCAAAACATCTGAAAGGCTAAAAAGAAATTATATATATCAAGCCCAAAAGTTCTTGGACTGTCAAATACTCATTTTTGTTTCCTTTTGGTTATTGCAGCTAGTCAGTCTTCCTTCCTTTAGGATTAATGAGAAATGTAGGAGGTGCGGAAGAGAGAGAACACAAATCCAAGAGTAATTGCTGCTGCTGTACTTGCAGACTCTGAAGCCCAGCAGTGGGCTTTGTTTTATTGCTGCTTATCAAAGTGCACAGAAAATATGTAGCCTTATTATAAACTGAGGAAAGGACACTTGTGCTGGATTTTGCCTATTGTTCTTTGCACATATTACTTCCTATGAAGACATAAGCCTTTTTTCATCAACTGTGCAATTAAGCCACCTCATCCAAGTTGGGTTCTTTCATTCCTTTTTACCCTATACTTGCTTCAAAACTTTATTTTGCTTTCAGCCTTTGTAACGTGTACATGAATACTCTGATAGGTGTTGCTGCTTTAATTACAGTTTCAGAGTTGCTTTGCCAATCATTAACCTGCTTTCCAGCCTTTGCTGGTGTCGCAGATGAATTGCCTCTGTTTAAGTGTAAGGCAGTTTTCCCTATAAGAATTAACATTATAGAAGATCACTCCATGTACACAATTTCAATATATAGAGATTGTATATGTAGCATGGAGGATAAAAGACAGTAGTAGGATCAACCACTGAAGTAGATGCAGGCATTTCAGGTTGGATTACTGTTTCTAAAGATCTCAGCTGATTCTTCTAGGAAACGGAAGACCAGATATAAATCTTCTGTGACAGTTGTCTTCTGACTCTTTTCTGAGCAGTTACATTTTCAGCACCTTCATTTTCATCCTCAGTTGAATCAAGTCAGTCATAATGAAAGATGTAAAAATGAGGTGATTGTCAGGTATTAGAAGTAGCACTTCAGTGACAGTCCTGACAATTTTCTCATTCCTTTCTATCCTGCATGCTTCATCCTTTATACTTGTACTGTGTGTATTTAAGTATGTCTATTTTGTAAGTTATTTTGTGCACCTGTTATGCTTGTTCTAATGACGAAAAATTGCTTTATCTGCCAAATTGCTAACTGTTGCACTTCTCAGGAATCCACCGTTAATGTACAGTGGAGTCTGCTTGTTGTTACTTTTGCTACAAATATTTTTCAGCAATAACTCTTTGCTTTCCATGCTGTTATAGAATGATAGAATAGTTAGGGTTGGAAAGGACCTTTAAGATCATCTAGTTCCAACCTTCCATGGGCAGGGACACTTCACTCTAAGCCATGTCACTCAAGGCTCTGTCCAACCTACCCTTGAACACTGGCGGGGATGGAGCATTCACAGCTTCCCTGGGCAGCCCATTCCAGTGCCTCACTATCCTAACAGTAAAGAATTTCTTCCTTATATCCAATCTAAACCTCCCCTGTTTACGTTTGAACCCATTACCCCTTGTCCTATCACTGCAGTCCCTAATGAAGAGTCTGTCCCCAGCATCCTTTTCTCATTCTCATTTCTCTGTTACTTATATTCATCCAGAAGGCATCCATCTCTCCTGCTGCTCCATACTTATATGGTATTATACATAAGATGATTTTACTTCATGTTATTCCATGCTATACTTTGAAAATTCATTTACATTACAATGGTTCCAACATGTACTTCAGAAGCCAAGCTTTTCAGAAAAGCTGTTTCTAATTTTATCAATAATGAAACTCCCTCAAAATTAAAAATATTTGTTATATTGACTCTTCGATTGATCTTCTAACTTGCTTCCTTCATCTTGTGCGGAGAAAGCCATAGCTACTGCTTAAGCTGTGTCCTAAGATGTGAGATGCATGTTAAAACTGTGAGACCCAATTTTCCATGATGTCTTTGTGAAAAGGAGCAAGTGTTAGTACTTAACCTGTCACCTTAATAGACAAACAGAACAGATCCAGGGTTCGTTACCAAATAATTTGTACAAAAATAAATGCTTCACTTAACCTGTAAGCAGAAGAAAATAAACTTGTTACAAACAAGTTTGCCCAGCAAAATCCTGGAGCAGATTCTCCTGGAAGGTATGCTAAGGAACATAAAAACAGCAAGGTGTTTGGTGACAGCCAGCATGGCCTCATTAAGGGGAAATCCTGCCTGCTCAATTTGATGGCCGTTTATGATGGGGCTGCAAAACTGATGGACAGGGGTAGAGCAGTTGTCATCTACCTGGATTTGTGCAGAGCGTTTGACACTGTTCCACACGACATCCTTGTCTCTAAATTGGAGAGACATCAATTTGATAGGTTGGACGACTCAGTAGATAAAGAACTGGTTGGATGGCCACATGAAAAGGGTAGTGGTCAACAGCTCAATGTCCAGCTGGAGACCAGTGACGAGTGGTGTCCCTTAGGGATCGTTGTTAGGATTGGTTTTGTTCAATGTCTTTGTTGCTGACATGGACAGTGGGATTGATTGTGCCCTCAGCAAGTTTGCCGACGACACCAAGCTGTGTGGTTCAGTGGATACGCTGGAGGGAAGAAATGGCATCCAGAGGGACATTGACACGCTTGTGAGGTGGGCTGATGCCAACCTCATGTAGTTTAACCATGCCAAGTGCAAGGTCCTGCATCTGGGTGGGAGCAATCCCAGGCACAGTTACAGGTTGGGCAGAGAGGAGATTCAGAGCAGCCCTGCAGAGAAGGACTTGGGGGTGGTGGTCAATGAGAAAATGAACATGAGCTGACTGCAGTGTGCGCTTGCAGCCCAGAAAGCCAACCTTATCCTGGGCTGCATCAAAAGGAGCGTGACCAGCAGATCGAAGGAGGTGATCCTGTCCCTCTGCTCTTGTGAGACCTCACGTGGAGTATTGTGTGCAGTTCTGGTGTCCTCAACATAAAAAGGACATGGAGTTGTTGAAACAAGTCCAGAGGAGGACCTCGAGGATGATCAGGGGACTGGAGCACCTCCCACATGAAGATAGGCTGAGAAAGCTGGGACTGTTTAGCCTGGAGAAGAGAAAGCTGCGTTGAGACCTCATAGCAGCCTTCCAGTATCTGAAGGGATATAAGGATGTGGGGAAGAGGCTCTTGATTAGGGACTGTAGTGACAGGACAAGGGGTAACGGGTTCAAACTTAAGCAGGGAAGTTTAGATTGAATATGAGGAAGAAGTTCTTTCCTGTGAGGGTGGTGAGGCACTGGAATGGGTTGCCCAAGGAAGCTGTGAATGCTCCATCCTTGGCGGTGTTCATGGGTGGCATGGTTTAGAGTGAGCTGTCCCTGCCCATGGCAGGGGGTTTGGAACTTGATGTTTTTAAGGTCCTTTCCAACCCTAACTGTTCTATGATTCTATAAATAACACTACCTTTTGTGCTAGTTCTTGTAAAGAGTTTATGTTATGTTATTAAAGCTTTTTATAGTCTAAATAATGATACATTAACTTTTCACTTTGTTTTCTCATTTAAAAACAATCAGAGTAAGTTAATTTCCCTACAGTTGAAAGAAAAATATCAGCTCTATTCTCAGCATGTTTGTATACTGGCATACTATTATCTAGGAAACTCTAATACTTAGATGTCACATAACCCACAGTGACATTAAGCATACTTAATAATATGTTGTTTGGTAAATTGGTTTTGGTATGTTAATGTTTAGATGGATAATATTCAGAATAATAAATTGTCTATTTTGCTGGGTAGCATTTGAGATAATGTGAAAAGTTTTTTTAGAAGACAGTGGATTATTTGGGTGGTTCTCCTTGTGGACTTTATTGAATGTGCATATTATAGCCACTCACTCTTTGCTTTATACAGTCTAGGAAATGATGTAACATCAAAATCAACTTGTGGCCTTTCACATCAGTTATTTTTTACCTTGTGTTTCCAACAAATATACTGATAATATTTATCTTTTGAAAGTTTGAAGAATCGAACCAGGATCAGAGCAGTATAGATTTATAATCTAATCACCAAGTCCGAAGACACTGCCCTGCACTGGACATAGTGAATTGTAAGCTGGTGAATAGCATGATCGCCTTCAGGAAGATATAGAAGTGCTTTCTGTCCCTAACAATTAGAAACTTAAAGGCAGTGGGCATCAAAAACCATATAGGAGCTAATTTCTTCTTAATGCTTTATACATAAATAGCATTAAACAAAGTTAAGATCCTTGGCATAATACGGTGAAAATTAATCAAAATTTCTTCCAGCTATATAAACTTCTAAAATAATTTTTCAAATCATCCTGTTAAAGAACTTATACCTCAGCAGTTTTGTATGAGATGTGTTACACTACAGTCCTTGTCAACAGTTAGCATCCTAATTCAAAGAAATATATATAAGTGGGGCTGACATTTTAAAGTTGAAATAAATTTTGTCATGTTTTTTCTTTTCTTTGTGCCTCAGAGCTGCAGATATAAGCTGTGTATCTTGCTCTGCACTGAAGACTCGTAGATTGTCATGAGTCTTGCTCACTATAGATATATCTTGGTGTTAAGGCCAGATTACCCGTGATTTCTGTGTTGCTGAAATGACATAGCAGTTGAAAACAAATCTGATCAAATTTTGAAAGCAGTCTAATTTCCCCAGCCTTATAAACCTCTATATCTCTTTGTTCCTTCTTTCTCATATTCTTGGAGTTAAAGGGATTCAGAGAGCTGAAGAAGGAAATTTATTGTCTTTTAAATAAATATTATGGGGAAATGAATCAAACTATTATTGTGTGAATAGTCTTGATTCTGCCACTTCTGAACAATTGAATACTTGTTTGGTATGTTTCTCTGGAATACAGATTTAATTTTTTTTAATAGATGGAAGTAATTCCATTTTTCTTGTTCTTGATCAAGAAACTGATTATACAGAAAGCAAGGTTATTCATTTAAAATGTACTACTGGATTTACTGTAGCTTTTGCATGGAGCTAAAGTATTCCAAGGCGCACATAAAGAAATATATACATTTACTGAATTGCAAGGCTGTGCCTGTCACTGTGTGTCTACCAGCCTTTTCAGAAACAGACAATTTCTAAACCTTTAAGGTTTCTTTAGGCCTCCAAATACGGCTGTCTTTTTTTCTGTTCTGGATTTGATAAAAATCAATTGCATGTCTGATTAAAGAAAGGGGTATCAGAAGCAAACATTGTATCTGACCTTAGCCTGCTTTCAACCTAAAATGCTTTTGAACATTTCTTCTTAACATGATTGGAAGTGGGAAACCTAGAATAGGATTAACCTATCAATTTTCTTTTAAACTGCCTTAATAAACTTTTGTAGTTTCACAATTCTGACAAATTTCCAGATGCTCAAATAAGTCAAAGTGTAAATTTGTTTGCTGTAGTGTCCATCAATATGCAGAGAACTAGGCAGAGGCAAGAATTGAAAGATTAGAGTTTTTATGCATGTTTCTCAGTTTGAGGAAAAAAGATGATGGCTGGGGGGCTGGTGGTGCTAAGAAAGTCCTGCTAAACCTGTTTTGCATTGTCAGTTAGAAAATGGGCAACTAGCTGTCATATCTGTTCTCTGCTTGTTAGCCTGTGTAAGTTAAAGTCACATTGCTTTCAGAATTGATTCTTAATGTTGCTTACAGTTTATATAAAAACTATTTTAATATTTTGCTAAGAAACCATCTTTCAAAGCTGTTGATTTTAGAAGTGATATCACTTTCATTTGCCAAGTACAGAGCACATTGCGCAACTTAAAAATGTGAATGATTTCCAAGATCTCAATTAAGGAGAAAAATACCCACAGCAATAAGTTAGCAGAGTGTCTTTTCATCACCTTATAAGCACCATGTGCTCATTTTTAGGGTGTCCATGCCCAGGCGCTGGCAGGTGCCAGATATGGCCAGTTCCAGCCAGCTCCAGCAGCCTCACCTCAGGGTACGGCTGAGCTCTGCAGCTGAGTTGGTGGTGACTGTAATACTTACAGTTAAGAAGGGGTGAAACCACTGTGCAGGAGTTGAGAAAGGGTGTTGAGGGCAAAAGTGTGAAAAGCAGGCCTTCAGAAACCAGGGTCAGAGCAGAAGGAGTGGAGAAGGTACTCCAAGCACCAGAGCAGAGATTCCCCAGCAGCCTATGGAAAGGGTCATGGTGGAGCCATGCATTCCCACTGCAGCCCTGGGAGGGCCCCACATCACAGCAAGTGGATGGAGCCCCAAAGAAAACTAGCCCATGGAGAGCTCATGCAGGAGGATGCTCATGGCAGGAACTGCATCCCATGGAAGAGCCAATGTTGGTGCAGTTTGCGAAGAACTATTTGTGAGAGGGCCCCCATGTTGGAAGGGGGAGAAGGTGTGAGAAAGCAACAGCAGAGAAGTAGGGTTATGGACTGACTGCAACCTACATCCCCCAGGAGGGAAAGGAACTGGGAACAAAGCAGCAAAGTTGAGCCTAGGAGGAAGGGGTGTTTAGGTTTCCTCACCATTGTACTGTATTTTTAATTTGTAATAAATCAAATTAATTTTCCCCAAATTGTCTGTTTTGTTTCTGACTGTAATTGGTAGATGACCTCCCAGTGCTTATCATGATCAATGGGCTTTTCTGTGTTATTTTCTCTCCCTGTTTAGTTGAGGAGAAGAAGTGAGGGCTGGCTGGGCATGTGGCAGCAACTAAGGTCAACACATCACAGCTAGTATTAGTTCTGGACTTTTATAAAGTAAAGTTACTGCTTTCCTTTAAATGTTACTTTTGGTATTTCAAATCCAAGCAAAATCTTTTATTAGCTTATCACAAATTCTATTAGCTGGTTATTCTTTTTAACTTTAGTTAGCTATTTATACTGGAAATAAAAGTAGTTTAGAATAAAAGGACAAATTTTATTGAAAAGCATGAGTAATACAACAGTACTGATAGCGGTTTTGAAAACACCAGCGTTGCAAATGAGAAGAGAATTTGTGTAAGCTGCATTTGCATTTGGCAAATACATTTCTCTGATTACTGAACAGAATGCTTTTCTTGAGGAGAGGAAATAGCCTGAAGGACTGAATGCTTTTTGACATCTCGAAGATTAGCTGATTAATTGTACTTGCTATGGCAAGGCAGAAGTGAGAAGGGAAACAAAGACCACAGAAGCGCCAAGGCTGAATAGGGCAAGTAGTTCTGGGAACAGCAAATGGCATTGGGACCTTTGAGTAATACGGATGATCAGTCTGATAGATTCTGTCACCTGATGGACTCTAATATTAAGTCATGAAGGCTTTATTCTCTCTTGGAATCTGATACTAATAAAGTGGAATAATGCTTTTTTTCTTAAGTTCTTATCTGCAATATAAAACTAATCAAGTCTGAAACTATTTGAAGCAAAAGAAGGCTATAAACTTGAGGTGCCTTCTGTTTCATTCTACAGCTTTCTTTATTTTCACACACTGTTTCTCATTTCCTGTGCTTTAATAAGATACAGAGATGCTTCTAGGTGAAAGCAAGTAGTGAACTTGATTCCTGGTACTTTTCCTATGGAAATGGAAATACATAAATGGTGTTAATTTTTAGTCCATTATGTTCTGTGATACTCTGCTACGTACTTTGAATGTCTAGTTCTTCAATAAAAAGGACTCTGTACAAAAGAGAAATCTTGTAATCAGGATTTGGTGATGTGTGTTTGTTTTTTTTTTTTACTACCATTTTTCTTGGCATCCTTTCTGTCTACTTCATAGGTTTTGGTAGGAGTGATCTTCCAGGGAGCAGTTATAAACAAACACTCTTAAGCATTACTGGTATGAAATTTAATTGAATTGTGTGCTAAGACCTCCTAGCCTGCAATTGTAGGCTTTGCAACATGCCCTTAATTGGTCACAAATATAATGCTAAAATGTATGAAATTCCATTACTTTATGAAATTAAAACATGGAAAACTATTGTGTTTCTTGTTCATCCCAAAACTTTATTTTGCACAAAAATATTTCTATTTCTAAACTGTCTGTGTTGGTAAAGTAGCCTTCAAAATTTCTTGATTACTAAGGAATATATCAAACAGAATCTATATGAACTTTATTTCTCAGTATCCTCTCTTTAATACAGCGATGTCATCTTGCCATGCACGTTACCATACTCATACAAAAATGAGTGACCAAGAATTCTGATTTTTTTTTTTTTTTTTTAATTTGGAATGTTAACAGCTCTTCTCCCTCAATAACAATTCTCAGGCTATTGTGTTGTACTGCATTTGAAGAGAAACCATATATAGAACACATTTTTTTTTCCATTTGACAACAACAGTTGTCAATTGTTATCCCATTCATATTGCCATATCATTTTGTGAAAAGTATGTGAAGTGCTTACACTGAAAAATTACATAGAATGTGCAATCTGAAGTGCCTTTGAAACAAGATAATGCTATTTTATTTTTCCATCTCTTGGTGCTTCATCACTGTCTAATCTTTTTCCTCTCCCCTGGTATTTTTGTTCATCACTGCGGTTGTGTACTCTGATGTTACTCTTCTTAGACCCTTACCTCCAGTTCCATGCCATTGGTGTTTCACGTGCAGTTGTTGAAAACTCCTGTATTACTGCTGACTTTAGATACCAGTCTGTTTCCAGGAACAGAATGGTTCTATGCTCTAGAAACTTTGGATGCATTAGATGCAATAAAATCTACAAATCTTTTTTGGTATGAGGACATAAACTGTCATAAAGTGGCAGTCAGAAGTGACCCAGAGATTATAAAGCTCATAGACACAGAAAAGACCTCATCAAGTTGTTTTCTTCGAAAGAAATATTGAGCCTGCTTAATATTTCCTCTTTCACTATTCCTAGAATGAAACGTAGTGCTGAATTTTGCACATACCTGTGGCTTCAGGAGCAGAATATCTTCTTTTGATCAGCATTTGGACTGGGAGATATAATTTGTCAAGAGGACATAAAAATCTAATACAAAAAAAGAAAGAGGGGAGGGGACATGCCTCTTGAGAAAACTCTGGTAGTACAACTTTGCTGGAAGAAAATGTCCTATTTTATGATTTTTCAAAGTTAGGCACAATTAAGAGTCTTGCTTCCCTTAAATGAGGTAAAAACATTGCCTTTCAAATGGGAGAGGTATACAAAAATGTTCAGAACAGAAATGTTTGCTGAAGTTTATCACTGAGTCAAGAAAGGTCAAAATCTTTTTGTACAGTAGGATTTCTGTATCTCAGTGTCATCTCCTTTTCACACTGTCATCTCTTATGCATTTCCTTTGTTTCAGAAGTCTTCACAGTTGGAAAAATAAAATCTTGCTCCCTGCTTCATTGTGCAGGGCATATTGTGTTTTTTTTAAAAAAAAAAAAAAAAGAAACCCAACAAAAAAACCCCACACAAAAAAAACCTACTATCCAAAATTGTTTGAGGCAGTGAGGCTTGATAGGACTCCACAGACTTCACATACATCTTTTTCTGTCTTCTTAAACTTTTTTTATGTAAATGTTAAGTGTATTTCTTAAGTAGTGTTTAGTTCTGAAAGCAAGACTATTAAAATCAGAAGGAATGTGTCTTTTTATGCATGCAAATGCCTACTGTACTGGTTTTAAAGATAGGAAGCACTGTTTTTTAAGGGTTTGATCTTGTCAGTCTCTTTACCAGTAAGCAGTCTGGTGACCAATAGCTCCCAGGTCTTCAGCTTCTCCTCAGCTTTTGAAAGGAAAAAGTGGAACCCCAAAAACATTTTCATGCATGAGNTTAAAAAAAAAAAAGAAAGAAACCCAACAAAAAAACCCCACACAAAGAAAACCTACTATCCAGAATTGTTTGAGGCAGTGAGGCTTGATAGGACTCCACAGACTTCACATACATCTTTTTCTGTCTTCTTAAACTTTTTTTATGTAAATGTTAAGTGTATTTCTTAAGTAGTGTTTAGTTCTGAAAGCAAGACTATTAAAATCAGAAGGAATGTGTCTTTTTATGCATGCAAATGCCTACTGTACTGGTTTTAAAGATAGGAAGCACTGTTTTTTAAGGGTTTGATCTTGTCAGTCTCTTTACCAGTAAGCAGTCTGGTGACCAATAGCTCCCAGGTCTTCAGCTTCTCCTCAGCTTTTGAAAGGAAAAAGTGGAACCCCAAAAACATTTTCATGCATGAGCAGAAGGAAAAAAAGCCAGTTATTTTTCCAAGATTATTCTCTTCAGAGTTTCAAAGTAAGGAATAACAAAAGATAAATGAAGACACAATCTGGATTAGGTGAAGCTGCATTAGTTAGTATCTGAAACAGATAAAAAAACTTTGAGCCCTCTCCCTCCCAGTTTGGGTACACTTTGGTAATGTCACCATGCCCATCCAGCTCACCTCCGGAGCAAGTTTTCTATTTGTTGGCACTGTAGTGCAATTTCTTGACCTCTTAAAGGCAAGAAAGGAGTATTTCCATGGGTGTCTTTTTTATGAAGTTTATGGTTTTCTCCCTGTTTTCTCCCTTCCTTACACCAACTTGGGGAAATAGTAAAGCTGGTGTAAAAAAAAAAATATGATGTTAAACAGCAGAGAGGCAACCTCAGGCTTGTAATGTTAATTCTTTGACTAAGTTCTTTAACTCTCAGAAGTAAAGTAGACTCTGTGACTTCACATGTGGTACTTCTGGTTGCCTCTGATGGTGAAAATGATTAAGAAGCAAATAAAATTTTGCTTGTGTAAGAGATTTCTGGCTAACTTTTCAGGGGGTTTAGCTAATGAGCTTGTTGCTTAGTTGATTTTTGTTGCCGGGACAGCCACATTGCGTTCTCAGGTTCATGTTATCGATCTGTGCCTTCAGCATCGTGCCGCTTTTTT
>NDXB01009591.1:144248-181161 GCA_002631895.1 Agapornis roseicollis
GGGGGGAGAGGGGAAGTACTGATACGTCATGAAGAAGTAGCAGTTTGAATAAAAAATAGTAGTCCTTTATAAGGAACTGGAGGTGCTGCTGCCTCTGACCTAAATTAATTTCTAGATTTATGCCAGAATCCATCTTGATTTTAGTAAAGTCCACTTCCATGCTTCAGAAATTAGAAATCATTACTCTAAGGCATTCATTTATGTTTTATTTGAAATCATCTATATTTCAAATAGACAGATATAGTGGATTATTATACTACATGACTGCTTGCTTGCTGCTCTTGCATAATGTGTAGAATTTTACTACAGCCTTTGAGTAACCTACTTTGTGTCCAATAATCAATTGCTGCATACCCTGATAAAGCATGTAACTGACTGGCATTCTTTGGTATGACTCACTTGGCTAAAATCTCTATTTAGATTGGGTTGGAAGGTGGGAGGTAATTTTTGGTTTAGCAGTAAAATTTAGTTGAAACAATGCCAGATAAAATTGCAGTAATTTTGAACAACAACAGGAAAAAAATTGTTCTATGTGTTCTGCAGTTAAAGGCTTTTTTTTGTAATTCTGTTTTTGATTACGTGTTCCTTTTTGTTGGAAGTAATTATGTTCATGCCTGAGTTAGCTCCATTTCCTACAAGTTTTTCTAAATTCTTTAAAACACAAAGTTTGAAGTGCACTTTTTTTTTTCCTGTTTCCCTTTTTTTTGTCTTGGATAAACTCATGTATAACTTATTGGTATAGTGCTTCAGCATGTAAATCAAAAGATACAAATATCCAGTTTGGATGATGAGCCCTAGCTACAAGTATGTAGTTTTTTGTTGTTGCTATTCTGTTTTCCTTCCAGGGCACACAATTTTTCATTCACTTTAAGGTTTATGAGAATAAATTCGGTTTTAGTATATCTACTCAATGCACTCACATTAATCACTGTTTCTGAAGTTTGACATTACAATTGTATTGGTTTTGGCTGGGATAGAGTTAATTTTCTTTGTAGTAGCTGGTATGGGGCTATGTTACGGATTTGTGGGAAACAGTGTTGGTAAGACTGTTTTAGTTTTAGTTGTTTAGGGATGTTTTAGTTACTGCTGAGCAGTGCTTATACAGGGTCAAGGCCTTTTCTACTTCCCACCCCACCCCACCAGCTGAGGGTGCACATGGAGTTGTGAGGGGGAACAGCCTCGACAACTGACCCAATATTGAATAAAGGGACATCCCATACTGTATGGTCTTATGCTCAGCATATAAAGCTGTGAAAAGAAAGAAGGGGGGATGTTCAGAGTGATGGTGTTTGTTTTCCCAAGTAACTGCTATTCCTGATGGAGCCCAGCTTCCCTGGAGGTAGCTGAGCACCTGCCTGCCCATGGGAAGTGGTGAATGAATTTTGTGTTTTGCTTTGCTTGTGCATGTGGCCTTCCCTTTACCTGTTAAACTTTATCTCAACCCACAAATTTTCTTGCTTTCACTCTTCTGATACTTTCCTTCATCCCACTGTGGGGGAGTGAGTGGTGCTTTGTGGGGCTTAGTTGGCAGCTGGGGTTAAACCATCATGCAGTGGAACTTTAAAAGTACAAATAAGTACAAATAAAAGAAAAATAATTGTGGTTTGGATACACTGTGCATCCAGACTGCAGCTGAGTATGTCGAGAGGAATGCCGTTGCTCTTCAATTGTATGGCTAAGACCAACAGTGTCACCTGCAGGTGAATCAAGTATTTTTTTCATTTTTCAAGTGGAAATTCCAGACACACAAGGTAAGTTACTCATAGAAAACCAGATCTGATTTAATAACTTTCCTGTGAATATATAAAAATCAATTTTGTTGCTTATTCTTGTTAGGAAATTAACTGCAAATATGTCTTTCAAAATATTTTTAATAAGTGCTTCCTAAAAAAAAATTGAAATGATTCTTTAATGTGTATAAAAAGATGTTTATAGAAATATGCTGCCATTTATTGTTTGAAATCAAATTATTCTGAAAATGTGTGTCATTTATGACATTAAACTTTTTTTACTGTGTACTTTTTAATAGAGATGAAAATTAATTGTTTATCCATGCAAATATCATCTCAGTTCATTGTGGTAGAATATTGCAGAAGAAATATGAAGTCAGATGTCAAAAGATTTGCATATTAGTTAAAAAATTCAATAAACACTTTCAAATTTTGTATATGCGAAAGATTGCTCTTAGATTATTGCATCTGCCACTTTGATACACAGATATTAACGATGCCAAAGTTTTCTAAAAGTAGAATGACATGATTTATGTGAAGAGAGAGGGCTGCTGTTCTTTGGTCATTTTTTGAGATTACAGCATCTTCTTTTCTCTGGTGCCAGGTTTGTAATTAATTAAAAAAAAACAAACAAACAAACAACAAAACAAACCCCACAAACAAACAAACAAAAACCCACACCAAAACCCCACTTATTTCTTCAACTTCGTATGACTGGAACTGACCTTTACATGAAGGATTTTTACTTGTATTGTTACAGTGATGGGATCATCCAGTGTCTGCTGAGTTGCAAAGTACTTGTAACATTTTAAGCCACATTGTGAATACTAGTGACATTGTCAGAGTGGCTTCTGTGTAATACATGTGCATGATTGTGGGAAGAAGTAAGCCTGGTTGAGCTGCTAAGTTGCTCTCCCATTTCTGTGATAGAGTGGTAAAGCCCTGATGGGGAAGCTGCCTTGGAGCTTTCTATTCCTTTTAGGTCACTTAGGTAGGAGGTTTATATGTATCAGTTGTGCAGATTCTGAGCATAGAAAGTTTTAAATAGCTTTGTGTATGCTGTTGTGTTGGATAGTAAGCTATAGTAGAGACCTCAGTGGTAAGGGATACCTTATGTAATATTCAGTAGTAAGTTAAGCCTATTTCTTGGGTCTTCACAGACACCAGTTTTGGTTTGTGCTGATTTTACAGTGCTTTTGCCATTTCAGAAAATACTTTAGACAGTGATGTTGAAAACCAAATGTTACTTCATGTCAAGGCATAGTGCTAAGCACAAGATTTCTTTGCTGCTCTTTACACTTGATCTTGCTTTACTGTGTTTCAGACGGTCCATCTTATTTAGTTGTATTCTTGCCAAGTTGTATTCAGTGTTACATCTGTCAAAACAGATAAACGTTACATTAATTTGGTAACCTTGGTATAAAGGCAAAGGAGAGAGGAGAGAGTTAGAAAGTTTCAAAGATTTTTAATTTCATTTGCATGCCAATATGCAAATATTGTAGGTCCAGTATTACAGCTGTACGAAGTTCAGTTAGCTTAATGTGTTCATAATGCAGCATGATTCCTGAGTTTTAATCCTTTATGCAGAATTTAGAGACTTCACTTAATGTGCTTCAGAAAGTACATTGTGTGTAGAAGTATTACATGCAGGATTATTAAACAAGACAGTCTGGAGTTGAAAACTGATCAAATATGATCCACGCTCATTTCTAAATCACTTAACGAGTGATACTAATGAGTTCAATAAGCTATTTTAGTGGTTTTTGATCTAGATGGAAAACTCAAAGGCTTTCAGACCTTAGGGGCCTCTATCCATCCTGTGAACATGTTATTCCTATTTGATACCTCCAAGTCCAAGAGTGGTTTGTCCTGGTGAGCAGGGAGTTAAACAAGAATGGCAGGAGGCCTGTGGGATGAAAAGTAAACATAAAAATGAAGCATGAAAGAGGTGGATGCAGGAACAGGTGACTTGGAAGGATTTTAGTTGCTGGACAGGGTTAGGTAAGCCAAAGCCTTCACAAAGCATATGTGAAGGGGAACCAGAAAGGCTTCTGTGGGTGTATAGGAAAAGGAAGACTGGGGAAAACCGTATGTGGGGCAGGGGACCTGATAAAAAAGGACATGTAAAAGGCTGATGTACTTAATGCATTTTTGGATTCAGCCTTTATTGTTAGGACTGGCCTTCAGTAATCCCAAGCCCCTAAGACAAATGGGAAAATACAGAGAAGGAAAACTTAACACTCGGTGGAAGAAAGTCAGGTTAGGGAGCATGCAAACAAATTGAGCATATTTGCAATCTGATGAGATTCACCCACAAGTCCCGAGGGAGGTGGTCAAAGTCATCATGAGGTCATTGTAAATTACCTTTAGTGATCACCAAAGGTTGAGGTCACAGTGATCCTCTGTTGTGCAACAGAGTGTACCTCAGCATGTTTGGAGGTGGTACAAAGCTGGGAGGAGTGGTGGTTGGATCAAATGGTTGTACAGTCATTCAGAGGGACCTTTACAGGCTAGAGAAATGGGTCAGAAGAGATCTCATGACATTCCGGAGTTAAGTGCTGTGTCCTGCAGAAGGGTGGGTGAATAATCCAGTGAAGGCTGGGGACTGATCAGCTGGAAAGCAGCTTTCCAGAAAAGATACTGATGTTCTTGTGGATAACAAATTGAACATGAGGCAGCAGTGTCCCCTGCAGTCTAGGCTGCATTGAAAAGTGTTGCCAGTATCTCAAAGGAGGTGATACTGCTCCTCTGATCAGTTCTGTTAACACATACCTGGAGTGCTGGGTCCACTTCTGGCCCCTGCATTGTGAGAGGAATAGGGACATAGCAGAGAAAGTCTCGCAAACAGCCACAGAAGTGATTAAGGGGTAGGAATGTCTGACAGATGAGAAGAGGCAAAGCAAGCGGGGGTCATTCAGCCTGTGTATAAGAAAGCCCAGATAGATGTGATCAGTTTGTATGAGTACATTGTGTATTTATGTGAAAAGGAGGCTGAGCAAGACCTTAGCAGTGTCCAGTGAAAGGACAAGAGGCAATGGGCACGAACGGCAATACAGGGAATTCTCTGTAAACGTAAGATTTGTGGGTTTTTTTTTTTTCTGTGGGAGTGGTCAGAAACTGAAGTTTGTCTTGAAAAGTTGTGGGGTCTTCACCTTAGAGGTACTCAAAACCTGACTGGACACTGTCTTGAGCAGACTTCTCCAGGTAACCTTATTTTGAGCTGTGGGTTAGACTGGAAGATCTTCAAAGGTGTCTTCCAACCTTATCCATTCTGTGATTCTGTGAAAATCATGTTTATTCTGTTCTGATGGATTTGCCTATGTGATTATCATGAGTTAACTCCAGTCAGCAAGTAAGCACCATGACTCTGCTTGCGCATTCCTCACCGGCCTTGTGGGATGGAGAAGAGAATTGAAAAAAGGTAAAACCTTTGGGCTGAGATAAGAACAATTTAATAACTAAAATAAAGTAAAATAACAATAATAAGGGGGGTGGGGGGGAAGGAGGAGAGAGAGCAGGAGGAATAAAAGTCAAGAAATAGTTGCTCACCACCCACTGGTTGATACCCAGCCTGACCCAAGCAACTACCAGTCCTTTCCAAATAACTCGCCCCCCTCCCAGTTCATATACAGGGCATGACATGCTGTGGTATGTAATGCCCCTTTGGCTAGTTTGGGTCAGGCGTCCTGTCTCTGCTACCTCCCTGCTTCTTGTGCCCTCCTCACTGGTAGAACATGTGACTGAAAAGTCCTTGGTCAGGGTAAGTCCTACTCAGCAGCAGCTGAAACATGGGTGTGTTATCAGCATTGTTCTCAGGCTAAAGCCAAAACGCAGCACTGTACCGTCTACAACTTTATCCCAGCCAAAACCAGGACACTATTATTTACTGCCTGTATCAATAAAAGATGAGACGGAATCATTTTAGACACCATTTTGCCTGTTACAGTGTTCCCATATAATGATAAAAGCTGACATTTTGTCAAATTTCAGATTTTCTTTCCAGTGATGGAAGGCTAATAAGCAGTATGCTTTCCATATTTTCTTATGTAAAATTAAGACTAAAAATCTGAAAATACATTGTTGGAATATTAAATTCTGAAGTACAATGAATCTTAGTAAGTAACAATAAAGAATGCCTCAATTGAAGTTCTTTAATAGCAAAAAATGTGAAATTGAAGTACTTCATGGTATGAACTAACTGCTCATCTGCATATGAATTATTATTGAATTTATTAAAAACACCAAATAA
This sequence comes from Agapornis roseicollis, assembly GCA_002631895.1. Taxonomy (NCBI): domain Eukaryota; kingdom Metazoa; phylum Chordata; class Aves; order Psittaciformes; family Psittacidae; genus Agapornis; species Agapornis roseicollis. The sequence continues at coordinate 150,228 of NDXB01009591.1, forward strand.
AATATTACTATAGAGCTTTGTCTCCAAGGCTTTTTTTGGCACTGAGGATGTAATCTTCAGTAAAACTAGTAGGAATATAATTTTCAAGAGTGTCTATTAGCATTAATATTTTATCCGTGAAGAACTTGGAAGAATGATTTACTTCTGTTAGTTTTAATGGTCTTTTATAGCTGAAAAGGTTCTGTGCAAAAGGAATCCACATGTCTTTAAAATTACTGAGTAACTGTTTTGCTCTTCCAAATACTTCTTTAAGCACAGTAAATTTTACAGGATAAAAAAGCAGTCTTGTATAGTTAATGCAAATGATGCATTAAGTTAGACCCTTCTCCCAGAGTACAATTTAAAGGTACTCAGAAGTCCAATTATCTTTGATTTAGATGTAAAAATTGCAAAATAACAGCTGTGCCTGCTGAGTGAATATTCCTCTGCAAAAAGGTAGCTTATTTGAACAGAGTAGAGGACAGGTTGCTGAGGGAATGTTTGCCTCTTTTGGCTCTTTTTCAATTTTAAGTGCTTCTGGTCAGCTGAAAATGGAAGTAACTTACAAAATGGTATCAGAGCAATTTAGAATTTATAACCTCTAAGTTGTCATTTTGCATGTTACAAAATATTTTAGGTTGTTTAGCATTTATTGTGTCTATTTGTGAAACACAATCACATTACATTCAAATTAATGCTAACAAATGTTGCAGCAAATCTGGCTAAATTTGACTGTATTTAAAAGTACATACTACATTACAAAAGTTTTTTAAATAGTCTTTGATGCCAAAGATTCATTTGCATTTGTAACTATATTGAAACGTACTGTAATTTACAGTAGAATTTTAGTATGTAATAGTATAAAGTGTTATTAGTATAATACTAAAAGCATTTTATTAGCATGAAGCATATAATCGTATACATTACAGCATATAGTACTAGCAGAGTATATATATTAATAGTATATTAAATTTTTAATATAGAGTAGTATTAGAATATATTATTTAGGATATATATTTGTTTAAATTGAATTTTGAAGGGGGTTTTTCAGTTGAAGTTCTGAGGATGTTTCCCTTGGTGTGAATGCAATATTAAGTGCAGTTATGTAACCTAAGATGATCTTAAAAACGGTACAAAATTGTATGAAAATTAATATGCCTTTCTGTGAAAACAAATGCAATACATATATTCCAGTATTGATAAATATTGGTCTAATTTGGTCTTACAACACGCTGATCATGGAGGTTTCCAAAACTTCCTGGCGAACCTCCTTCAGGGCATATCTGTCTTCTCCCTTAGAAGATTTTCTTATTATTTTTAACAGAAATCTATTTTCAATTTAAATCTTACCCAAATTTTATTACCACTTTCCTTATCTGAATGTCTTTCTTCCCCAGCCACTGCTGTTTGCTTTGTGAAGACTTTTGCAGTTGTAGTTATCTCTGTTCAGTCGCGTTTATTTAGCCTAATCATCAATTCATTTAAACTTTTCATGAAGGTCATGCTTCATTTATGTTTAGTCATTCTCATTTTTCACTTCTGGACTCTCAGTTGGTTTGCACTTCTTGAATTAAGTTGCCCAAAACATAATGTATTGCCCCAAGTTCATACTGCTGCTGAGCAGAGTGCAAAGTTTGTTTAGCATGTCCAGGTAACAGCATTTCTGTTCCAAGGCTTCATTTTTTGCAATAGTGGAGCCTTTTTGGTTCATATGCTGATTGATTTGCTCTTTCTTTTTTCCCTGTCCAGCAACAGTCTTGCCAGTTGTTTTACATCTTGTATTTGTTGCAATAATTATTCCTAAGGGTCAGATTAGTCTGTTTTGGCTTTAGCCATATAAGAATTAAGTAACTAGCTTAGACTGGTTGCACAGACTTTTAGGGAGAAGACCATAGAGAAAAGACTTTTAAGGCTGATTTGTATTAAGATGGATGATATGAACCAGCTAGAAGGAAGCCAGACAACTAGTTTAGAGCTTCTAAATCAACAGATAAGAGAGGTAAGATGAATCTCAGCCTTGGTGTAAAATATTGGAATTGCATTACTGAGTTTCATCCATTAATGCATCTATTCCTTAACTTATTAAAGCATTTTTAATTTCTTAATCCATCCTTCAATGCATTTACAGCTCTGTGCAGCATAATAGCAGTTGAAAGTGTAGTGAGCATAATTTTTAAGTCTCTCATGAGGATTAGTCAAGAAAATACGCAGTAGTATTGGGGTAGATAGACTCCTGTGGAACTCTATTTGGTTTGATCCTTTCATTACAACAGTGAACTGTTGGCTTTTCCTCTGAGTGCTTAAAGGATCCTGCTGAAATTCAAAGAATGCGCTAGTTTGTGGTTAATATAGCTGAAGAATATAAATCTGACAATCATACCATAGGTCAGTTGCAGTCACCTTCAAACTGGTTGTCATTAATATTAGCATACATAATTTTCTCTGAAGTGTACATAATTTTCTGTGGAGTGCAGACTTGAAAGCAAATTTCATGAAATCACATCTGTATGGAGGCAAATGCTGTTTGGATTGTCATTTTATGAACAGGTGTCACAAAATTGTCTTAATACGATATGTGTTTAACATCAGCATCTTACCCAAACCAAGAAACCTTTCTTCCTCTTGTACTTTGCCTCTGAGTCAGTGATTTGCATCAAAAAACCTCGTTTGAGATGAAAAAAAACCCCATGACTTGCTTCTTCTTACATGCAAATCTGTCAAAGAAAATAAAATTGTTCAATAATGGTGTGTTAAAGGCTATTGGGAACAAAATGTCACTGTTACAATCTGATCTTCTTTCACATACTATTGGGTTAATCTGCATCTTGGGGTGATGCTTTTACAGGAGCAGAACAGGAGAAAAAGAATTGCCAAGAACAACTGCTTATTGAAGAGCAGTTCCTCACTTTTAGAGAAAAAGTTATCTCTGTGTTCCAGAGAATAGGTATTTGGTCACTGGTGTGGGGTTTTTTTCCAAGTACCAGGAAAAGGAACGTGGACTTTCTCTCCCCCACTCTGGCTTGCTTTAAAATTAAAGTAAATAAATACATAAATAAAAGGCTATAATTATGCCAACACAACTTATTCTGAGCTTTTAATATTTACAGTTTATGAGAGATGCGGAACCATTGTGATAAGCCTTAAAAGTCCACCAGTGCTAATACATTGGAAGAACTGGTAGCTGAGGTAGTCTTTTTATCTTTGTCTCCTGAAGCTGTGCAGCCCTAAAGTTTTCCTGTAGAACAGAGGAAGAATGACTTTGAAACTCTTTTCCTTGCAGCTTTGGAAGAAAAAAGAAAAAAGAAAAGAGTGAAAGAAACCCAAACCAAAGCAAAAACAACCAAGCAAACAAAAACCCACCAACCAAGCAGCAATATACTGTGTTTCTTGGAAATGTCTAAAAAATATTCTCTTACTTAGTTTTGCCTTATAGATTCTTACCTAGTAAGCAAACTATCAACTTTAGCCCAGATATTGCTATAATGATCTTTAAAACATACACAAATACATACTCATGTTTTGTTGTTATTCAGAGGTATCTCTGTTTTATATGAAAAAGGGGTCTGGGAGAGAAGAAAATGCAAAATAACACTGAGAAGACTTGAAAACATGCAGGCTGGATGCAGTGTCCCAAGAGACAGATACTTGCTGAAAGTTGTCAGATCTGATTAAGGGAGCTGTTGGCATCAGTCAGACCTGACAGTAGTATATCAGAGGTTAGTACAACTATAATTAGTGAACTGATTAACAGCAAAGAGGAAGAGGGTAATGTTTTGGATCAAACTCCCTTAAAACATTTAGATCATTATTTAAACTTGAAGCCTGTATGGCTAATTATATCTTCTACAATACAAGAGCTAAATTTCACAAAGTGTGCAAGCTGTTCTTCCTCATTGTGGTTGTTAAAATAAGGTTTGTACTGACTACACAGACTGTTTTCCCTAGGAAAAAAAAAAATACTGAGAGCAGGTGTTCTTACCACATTACTCCTCAGTACAGCTATTGTGATCCTAATGTATATTGTTTTCCACAGTTTCTCCTTAGATTAATGTATCTGCTCCACATGCAAAGCTTTTTATTTTTTTCAGTGAGAATATAAAAACCAGCAATGCTTTCACAGCAGCAACCAAAAGGAATTTTCTCAGCAATTCATCAGCCTGACTGGTTGTACTGGGTGTCATTCCCATTTTGCCTTTGTCAGAGTCTGTTCTAGTAATGTTTAGAAGTAGTGCTGGAACTCACAAATGAATTTTGTAATTGCTGGAACAGCCAGGACTGCTGAAAGCATACAATTTTAAATCTTAACATATGATCTTAAATCTGTTAATCATAACTGTGATGCTGAGTGTACAACAAATAAAACAATATTGAAAAAATCAGTTCTGCAGTATGTGTCACATGTGTTATAAGTGTCTTGCTGAGCTTGGGTGGTGTGCTGAGACATTGTGAATTGGTTGCCTTTTCATTAGGTGAGTTAGCTGGGTTCTGTGAAAGAACTAAACTATCGTGCGTTCCTAGGATTAAGTTACAAAATAAAACATGCTGAACAAAGTTAGGTTTCTTCACTAAAAAATTCATTTGCCATTTTAATGACTTCCGAGTGGCATCTGTTACAGTTTTTGTAGTTCCCTTGTTGATTTCTAGAGCTATTGTTGATTGATTATTGGTGTTAGTTTTGGCAGCTTACTAATTGCTGCTAATATGCATCAATATAAAGCACCTCTGTAAGTAATTCTAACATGGAAAGCTCAATCTTTCATGCATATACTTTTGTAAGAATAGTCTTATTATTGAAGTTTCTAAGACACTTTTATATATGTGTATGTGATCCTGTATTGCTCTTACTTTAGACCACAAATACATGTTAAGATTTGATATAACATCATCAATTCACCCAAATAGGCATACTGCTCATCTGCACATACTTTGTATTGTAAGGTGTCTCTTACTGGAGACATAATTCTGTTTTGACTGTGTAAAACACAGCATCAGATGGTTGCTTCTGATTTATGAAAACCAAAATATTTGTATTAATTTTTTATTACTTCCTGTCTTCCTACCTCAAATTCGTGTTTTGAATTGCTGCCTTCTGTTTTAATTTGTGTATGTTTATTCCATTCCCTGCCTGAGCTCCAATTCGCATGAGGTTTTGTCAAATGCTTGCACAACTCATACAGGGTAAGAGTGCAATAAAAAGAGGAATAAAAGCAGCATTATGAATGTGACTTGCAGGCTGCTGCTCTTGTGACATATTTTGATGAAGTTTTACTTCAGAGAGTGCCGAAGTGGTGAAGTGTCCCTCATGGGGTGTGATATCAGGTATCTGATATTAAAAGTTGTGAGAAGCTCCAAAGCCTCACTGATTAGAAGGGCAATGTCTCCAAACTGTATAAAACCCCACAGCATAGCAGCTTTTCCTATACAACTGCAGGATATGCTGCATTCCAGTAAGGCTGTTCTGAGTGGATGTGTGTAATTGAGTGCAGGTTTCTGTGTCTTCATTTCTGCACAAGTAAAGCTCTTGCAGTGAGTTTGCTACCAGAAGAAAGCATCAAGATAAATAGTTAAAGCATGAATAGAGTAAACTGTGTAAGTTGCACATGTGCCTTTGCCAAAAAGCTGTCAGAAGATGAGGACTGCTGGCTGTGACTGAGCAATGCTTCCTCTAGAATCAGGCGCATATTCTAAAATGCTGCTTTCAAGTGTGGTAAGAGGAAACAATAAATGTGTGTAAAGGAGTGAGAGAAGAAAAGAGAAGACCAGTGGCAGGATGAAAACAATAAAGAAGAGGAAGTTATATTAATTAAAATCTACATAAGGATATCTTTGAGAGGTTGTCTTTGAATATTGACAAGAAAGCAGCAATGACTGGAACAGGATTCTTTATTGCTGTCCATCTATCATGAATCTCTGTGGTGGAGACAAATTTCCTACAGGCGCTAATAGAGACAAGGACTGGTTCCATGCTTTCCAAAGCTTCTAGATCTTTACAGCTTGTATTTTGTACATAGATTACGGTTTTTTCTTTGATTGTATATACAAATGACAGAGGCCTTAAAATTGTTTTTCTATAACATCATCGAGGCACTTTAGAAAATACTACTTTTTGTAAGTTTAGTGAATTCCTATATTTATTTCATTCCATTTAATTTCAATAAAAGAATTATTTTTAATCTGCAATTGATGAAATAGTTCCTAGTCATATCTAATCATTGGTTTATGTTGTTAAAAGGCAAATTTCTGAAATACCTAACATGCATTTTCTAATGGAGAATATATATCCAGATATTTCCAGGCCGGTTTAGTCTCTTTATGTCTCCTTAGTTTTGGCTGTGGTACCTTCAATCAGACATTTTTATGCTAACAAAACCAGCATCATTATTCATTTCACAGGAGGAGCACTGGAGGTAGTCTTTAGAGGGCAAGGCTAGTGAAATATTAAGAGGATTACTCACAAGGAGGTGAGAAGGGTACAAAGAAATGTTAATGTAAAATGGAAAAGATACAGCTGTTAAGAGAGTAAAGTAAATAGAAGAATGAAATTACAGTGGAAATGTATATTACTTGTTGATTTAATCAGTGCTTTGAGAAACAATATTGTGAATTCCACAGAGAAAGATAACATAAATGGAGTATTTGCTGTTTATTTAGCAGCTATTCTTATGATTTCAAAGAAAAAGTACTACCTTCATATAGGTATTTTAAATGCAAAAATATTTCTGTTGTGCTGCAGGGGTGTAATGACATATGGTCACAAAATGTTTGTGAATCTTGATCCATCTTTGGGAAATTAATTTAATTTTGGAAACTTCACATAACAAACAAGTTTTATTATTGTGATCATTTATGCAGAGGCCTCTGGATTTGTTTATTATAACCTTGAACTTATTCTACAACTTCTTTGTAGAAAGAATGATAGATCTTAATGCCCAGTCTATGCAGTAAAAAAATTCAGACTTACAGACCAAAAGTATGTGTGTGTACCATTGTACTTATTTTCTGATATAGTGAAGTCATATATAATGATGTCCTCTGTTAAAGGAAGATGTTGAAACTACATATTATTTTGCGCTACTGCTGCTCTGCTTACAGTATGGCAATGTGCAGGCTTATTCTGGAATAATGCTTATACTCAAAATATCAACACTATCCAGTCTAAGTACAAGGCATTTTTCTACCTTTTATGTTCTAGAAAGATACGTAATGACATATTAAAATACTACGTTATCATGTACAAGGCATGTGAGTAAATAAATAATAAAGAATATTAATGCTTTGTTAGAAAGGACTTGCATACTGCATTTATTAGTGCAGTGTAAGAATGCGTGTGTTAAAGTTCTTATAGCCATACAGGATGATGATTTTTTGGAATCTATGGTGAGACATACGTATGTTGTCGTAGAAAAATTTTGTGTACCATAGCAAAGTACTTACCTGCTCCTTTCTAGGTGAGAACAATTTGTTGCTGTGGGTGATTCTTTTAAGTAATGGTCATATCTAAATGTTAAAATTGACCACTGTTGATAGGTGTTATTCCTGATGACAGGTATTAGCTGCTTCTCTGAAAAAATCCCCCAAAAGATGTTTTCCCCAACATTTATGAAAGTTGCACACCAGCTTGCCATTTCTAACAGTTCTTGGCATAAAGTTTGAATGAGACTACTAATAAGACAAAAACAATCAAACCTTTTAGATTACCATGATTCTAGGAAATACTGTACATAAAGACCTACTGCTTATCATTTCTGAACACAGTAGCAGGAAAATTAGAACACAGGAGTGAATGCTGAGCTGAAGAAAAATGAAATATTTGGGAGGTGGAGCAACTGCTCTATTTGTGCAGTTATGAGAGATTTCCACAAAAGATTTTGGTTTGTGAATCCTTTGTTTTGGTCCTTCAGACTTTTCTACCTCTTTTGCCATCTTTTTTATTTTTCTATTTAGAGCTTTTAATTCATCAGTTCAGTTTAGGTGAGCCTTCTGTGATTGCTTTACTGGCAAAGTCTAGTGCCTGTAAGATTGGCAATTCTTTATTTGGACTTAATATCTAATGGTTATACCATTTTTGTAGTTCCACAAAAGCCTTTACTCATGCTCACTTTGTAAAAATTATTTTATCGAACAGCTCACTGCAAGCTAGATCTATTTTCTGAGTGGCACCAATTACAGCAGACTAGTTTTCAATCTTCTGTTTCTGCTGTTTGTTGGGAATGTTTCATTTTTGTTCTCAGGAATGTCCATAAAATCTCTGCTATAAGAAATATAGCGAAGTCTTTCTTTTGTAATCTTTTCAGCAATTCATTCAAAAGTCCTGTATTTAAATAATAGTCAAGTTCTGTTTATCATGTGCATTAGGAATAAAAACTTAAAAAACTCTGTTTGAAGATAAATTGCCAAAAGTGTGTTTGGCTTGTAAAGTATTTACTGTCACAATATACAAACTCATATAAACCCATTGTCAGTCACAAAATTAAGGTTGTTATCAGGTCTGATAAAGCAAAAACCTGAAATGAGAACATGTTTAAAATTTGCCATGCATGCCTACTTTACTAATGATGCCTTACCTTCCAGAAGGGTTTGAACAGATGTGAGGTAGACTGTTTTAAGAATCCTCTTTTAAGGTAGCAGGGCAGGGAGAGTTTAATTTACTAACCTGATGATTCACAACCAACTGTTCTCCCTCTTCTTTGTAATCATAATGGTATGTTGTCTAAACCAAAAGTGGGACACCAATCCTTTTCTCCTGTCATCCCAGTTGATGTTTAACTTGAAATCCAAGTAAACCAGTCCTTTATACATTTTGTTTTGACAGTACATGGCACACAGAATGATACAGGTCTTTTCTAATTGTTTGGTGGAAATCATAGTAATTAGGAAGTTATCTGTGGGGTTTTTTTCCTGATTTTTGATTTATTGTTGTGTGTATGAAAGGGACATAAAGTAAGCTAAGTGACCTGCAGGCTAAAGTGGGTAAAGAGAGGAAAAAGTGATCTTGAAAAACTTAAAATTGGTAAATTCTATAAGATATGTGACATTATAACTAAATGTTTCATGTAGTTTGGTCTGAAATATTTTCGTATGTGGATGTACCTGTGGGAGTGGGAATTTGAGAGGATAATCATAGCTTTACTAGCCTCAGAGTGTTTGCAAAAATTGTTCAAGCAGAAAATAGTTACTAGTAATGTGCAAGTGTGTTTCGGAGAACTTAAAGCAGCAAAAAAATTCAAAGGATTACAAGTGAACTGTTGAAAAGGTGAACCTACAGGCTGTGCAAACTGCTAGAAATTAATGTTGGACTCTTAAGAAATTATTGGAAGATCATTTAATTTCAGCGAGACCCTAAATCTTTTCAGACTAAGAAGAAAAACCTAAATCCAACAACAAACCCCAGCATTTTATGGCTATATGATTTTTTAACTGTGGTGAAAACGTAACTGCCTTATATAGTGAAGTCTGGCTTCTAAGAGTACTAAAGGGAAACTGACAAAATAGTTAGAAAATTATGCAATTATAGAAAAATGCATTTTCACAGTCATTCGAAATTTTGTCAGTTGAGATGGAAATTATCAGCTAGTGTCGTCCCTCCATTTTACAAAGTGACTTTTTTGTTTGAGTTCTTACCTAAACATTATGCAAAGTAATGTTGGGATAGATTAAACAACTCCAAAGGTAAATTAAATAATTTTGGTTTGAATGTTTTTTGTTATAAATTAACTTTTTTTATATAAAAGTGAGATTGAGCAGCAGTGCTCACCTAAGACAAAAGACTTTGTGATAAGCTCATGTTTTTCCTAGTAGAAGAAGTCATTGTGGAATAGTTACTAATGATAATCCAAAAAGCATTGGAAAATGAGAATTGTATGTGTGGAGAGAAATATAAGTTGACAGTAGAAATATTGACAGTTAACCCATTTCTATTCAGCCATACCCTAATAAAAAAATCAGATTGAAATGTCGTGCATGAGTTGCAGTTCATTAAGCAAATGTGACACTTTATTTTCTAGCTATTTCAATACTGAAAGAGGTGAAGTGGCGAAATAGCATTATAAATGAACAAGCTTCTCAGTGTGCTGATAACTCAAGTCAAAGTAAAAAGAGAAAATATTAAAAAGATGTTTCAAGGTTTGGTTACTGTGTCCTTCCCTTGCCCCCAAACAGAAAGCAGAATCCTTTTGCTGAATCTGAGGTTTGAATTTATAACTTTGTGGGTAAAATGCATTATTTCTGAAAATTAATTATGAAAAGAAAAGCCACTGCTGCATTTAAAGCTAATTATGAGATGGATCATAAGGCTGCTTTGTTTATTATTTTAATTGAAAAAATAATCTTTGTTAAGATTTGCTGATTATCAACATTTTCTTTTAGCTATTTTTAATTAGCGCATTACGTATTTGAATTCAATTTATGGTTTTAGACTACAGAGATGATTTGGAGGTTTTTTGAAGGAGTTTTTTTCCAACTGTAATTTTTATCTGCAAAATAAATATAACCAGTCCTATTTTCTGGCCAGACATTCTCTGGAGATCTCTGGTCTTACTAAATACGACAGTATATCAAATATAGCCTTTAATTCAGGTCATTACTTTGAGTTTTAAGATAAGATCAAAGTAAAAGACCATTATAATGAATATTTAGTCATCACTTAGAAACAGAAAAATTAATGATACCAGTTTAAATATATATCCTAATAACATGACTGACATAAAAAAAAAAAGCCTGCAATCTGCACATTGCCAATTTAGATTTAGCAAATTAGCTAAGTAGCTTGCATTTGTAGTATTTCACACCTTAAAGTCTTAATATGCATTGCTAAATATATTTCCTCACTGTTTGCTAATTAATGTTCTGTGGAAGTACAGCTGCTAATTTTTTGTGGTTGACATGGCTCATTTTAAAGTGATAACAGTTGCATCTGTAGTAGTGTTAATAAGTTATGGTCATACATTTTTACACCTACTATTTTCTACAAGCATTTGAAAAATCTGTATTTGCTAACAAAATGCACCCAGTAATATTTTAACAAAACATAGAAGCACTCCTCACGCCCCACTATTCTCTCAGTGATATTAGTGACTTAGTGAGTCATATGTTAAGTTTTAAATACTGCAGGACAGTCTGTAATATCACAAAGTCTTTTCAAGAGTAATTCTTGGTAATTAGTAAAGACTGATATATTCTGATGGTAAAATAATTGGACTGGAACAATATTGTGAGGCAGTGCAGGGAAAAATATTTCTCTGAGGAGAATAAATATTATCAGCATATATCTTGTAGAGATCAAGTGAAGAAGAAAGTGTTTGTAAGTCTCTGATAGTTCTCTGTGTCTGCTTTTCTTAGCCAGGACCTTGAAGCACTGCTCATAATTACCCAGTGTTTTTACACCTTTGCATAATTTCTGTGCTAAGAAACTGGTTTTGGTGCTACATTAATGTGTGCTGTTTATATACCTCAGAGCAACACATTTGGAAGCCACCTAACCTGTCTTGATGTTTGGGTTTTTTTCTCAGTCTGGAATTTAGTGCAGCAATGTTAATTTTTCTTATTTGTACATTGTGTTCTTATGGACAAGATTTTGTTTGAGATGAAAATGTCATGAATCTCATATTCCCTTGGGTTTACATTATCTGGTTGAATTTGAGATTGGATGCTGATAGGGTCTGGTAAACTGTTAATTTACATAATTTTTTAATAATCTACCATGGCTGCTTAGAATATAGCATATGCTGTCTAGATTAATACAATGTTGTGTGTGTAAGCTTTTGTAGGGACTTACTAGTATATTTGCTATAGAAGCATTATCATCTATAAGATTGAATTGTGTGTCATCTTAGTAGTGTCTTACTTCTGAATGTATAAATTTAAGAGGAACCTTTATTTTAACAGTTCTAATTTCTTTTTTTGTGCAGTAAGTGAGGTTGTAAGGTAAGCTTTGCGCCTGTGCCAGGAATCTCTAGCTTTGATGGATAGTGATTCATTATATTTGCTATGAATAGGCAATAAATAATTGCCCTTAAATCACAGTCATAACTTACAGGCAAGTTACTACTGAATTTATTACTGAATGGGTGAGTTTTGTTTCTAGGAGCATTTTATACTTAGCAGTTAGCACCTAAATAAGAAATTATTTTGTTGAATAGTTCATGAGAAATCTGCATTTCTATTTCTATTTAAAACAGCTGCCGAGAATTTTTCGGAGAGAGGAATGAGATCCTTTCTTTGAGTAACCACTTTGATTTTGAATTTTAAAAGCTGCTTTCTTGAACTGTTGTATTAAGGTCAAATGAAGTATGCTGAGTATGTTCTGAATGTGGGGAATGGAGGGTACTACAATTCTGTGGCAACTGTAAATTGAATGTACCTCAGTTTTATCTCTTCAATAATCTATTACTTAGGGATTTATGCAAAAAGAGAAGCCATTACAAAAGCATGCAAGAAATGGCACTGTAATAGGGACTTACCTGTCTGTGTGAAACAATGAAGTTTGGAAACCACCTTTTCCAGGACTTGTGGAAGTTGTTTAATCTGTTTTGCCAGTGCAAGGATCAAAATATTAAAATGTACATCTTGAAAGTATGCCTTAGGGAGAAAGCATTTCACAGGGTGGGGTCTTAGGTGTTTGCTGTGGTATGGTGAAGGTTAGAAACATTTTATCATAGTTAATTGTTAGTGGGGCATATGTATCAAGTAACTTGCACAATTATATAATGAGTTGATTCTGAATAACTGCCTCATTGTTTTAATGTGGAAAATTTATGCATATGATGTACAATAACTTGAAGTTATTACTTTATATTCCCATATTTTCCATGCTGAATACTACTAATGACCATCCAACACATGTAGATGCAGCAGTGTGGCTGCACTATATAAAAAGTAGGTGAAACTTAAGATAGTTTTGTTAAGTTCTGAAGTGCATTTACTCTGCTGTATACAAATATACTGTTTTTTTTATAAATATTAGTCTGGATTTTTTTTTTGTGAATGCTTAATATTTTTTTTTCTGTTCTACTAGATGCTTGTGACTACTCCAGAGAAATGGGATGTTGTGACAAGAAAAAGTGTTGGTGATGTAGCCCTCTCTCAGATGGTTAAACTCTTGATTCTTGATGAAGTTCATCTTTTACATGAAGATAGAGGACCAGTACTTGAAAGTATAGTAGCACGCACTTTACGACAGGTAAGAGAAAAAATCTCCAAAAGAACTGCATTTTTTTCCAAGAATAGATACATTTTGATGCTTTTACACTAAGAAATTCTCAGACAATGAAATCAAAATGCTTAGGCAGGTTACAATTCATTTTATAGCTATTCTGTACTAAAAGAAGACTTTTGTCTTCTGTTATCTCTTCTGTATTAGATTTCTATCAGATTTCTAGGATGCATAATTTATTACAGAGGTATTTCTTATTATTTATTTATTAATTTACTTACTGCACAAGTAAGAGCAAAATTAAACATTATTAAACAAAATGAAAGAAGGATTGAGTTAGGCAATAAATAAGATTTGTCTCAATGGTAGTATTGTGTATTTGCAAGAAAAATAAAATGTGGAATTTAGGGATGAATAAAAAGGGTGGAATTAAGATTAAGATATAATGGTAAGGAGAGGCTAGAGTCCTGTTCTTTTGTGGGGTTTTTTTTTGTTTAGGTTTTTTTTGGGCATGCAGAGCAGAAGTATGTCAATATAAAATAATTTGTAACAAATTAAAAATAAACACAGTTGGTATTGTTATGGCTCTATTTGTAGTGTGTTAAATGTTTAAAGTGGTTTAGATTTTAAGATTGTTTTTCTTGACAAGGCTACGCTAACCTTGTTAAGGCTGTCTGAACCATCTGATTCTAGCTCCTCTAAGAACCAAATACAATGGATGTCTGCTGAATCCCAGTGCAGAAAATGTAAAGTTCATGTGTAAAGAACAACATAAGTAAGAATTCCTTAGAAGAAGCTAAACCTGGAAGATTTAAATTTGTTTATAATGAAGAGTAGGGCTTTGTAAAGTTTAGACTATGTCAAGGGCACTAAAGCTTAACATGTTTGATATTCTATTTTCCTTCTTTAATGGTTTTGATAACCTTGTTTTCCTTAGGTGTCTTTAAAGTAAAGAATCTCAGATTTTAGTGGTTACTATGATGTTCATTGTCTTCCCATCAGATTGCAAGACACTCATTTTTTAATGTGAAATTTTGTAAGATGTGTAAGGTTGGCTTCAACTGCCTGAAATAGATGTCTAGAGCCATTTTATCTGCCCTGCATTGTTCAGCTTGGCATCCTGTTTCTGCTTCATTTGGACACAAATCTTCCATAGATCCTTTCCTTTTGTGTCTGTCAAGCCTGTGCAGGTAACTTAAGGAATATAAAATCTGAGGCAGTTATGTCCTGGGTACTGAATCCTACTTTAGTGCATTTATTGTAATACAACAATATCTTGCTTCAACAATCATTTAAAAAATAGCTCTCTAGGGTGCTTTAATCTTCTAGGATTTCAAGGTTTGTTTTACCTATCAAGTTGGAGTTCAATTCATCTGGAATTGAAGCTACTCATTTGTAACCCTTCCTTCAGCGAAACAGTTGGGAAGAAAAACAAGACACAAATCTTGAAATTAACTGTCTTGCCACCTTTCTGAAGACCTTATTTATTCTAAGTTGAAAGGCACTATTTATTCTAAGGAGAAAGGCAGTATTGGAGACCACTTCACAAGAAGGTAGTAGAAGAGAAATTTACAGTATAAGAGTATGCTAGAAAAAACTCACTAATTTTGAAGTTACTGGAACTTTTATTTCATGACCAGAAAAGGTGACATAAGTTTTCTTATTTCAGAAGTATTTCACTGGATTTTAGTGAAAATACTACTGCAGATGTTTTAACTGCAAAAATATGACATCTGATAATGTTTTAATGGTATTTTGGAAACCAGAAATATTTGGTTGCATTTCTTTGCTTCTGTTCCCTGCTCATGGTTCAGTTATATGTATTTTGATGCAAATTCATAAATGTCTGGAGGAACAAAACTCAGAATATTCAGCCTGCCCCTGGAGAATATCATGATGACTGCAATGATTCTGTGTAAAACATTAAGCTCCTCTTGAACCCTTCTGAAAATAGTTCTAGAACATATTTTTCATTGATATCTATAGAAACATCATACTCATTCCATATTCGTGCACACTATAAGCAAGACTAATTGTTCAGTTCTTAAAAAACAGAAGAAAAAAAAAGAACCCACCAAAACAAAAAAACAGGCGTTGACAGCATCGATCTAAAACGCCTTATGTCAATTACACCACTGCAGTAATTCAGTAATGGCTCAGATCAATTGCCTGATTTAATACTGGTTTAAAACATCAGAAATATTGACTAGTTTTCCCTAATTTGTAATGGAGAGATTCAGAAAGTGATTAGACAGGTAATTCCAGGAAAAGTCCATTGCACATTAATAGTTCTTAGATCATACTGAGGGCTGTAGTAACCAGGGGCTATGATGGCAAATACCAGATTGCACAGAGAAAACATCGATGCCCCATCCCTGGCAGTGTTTAAGGCCAGGCTGGATGCCTCTTTGAGCAACCTGGTCTAGTGAGAAGTCTCCTTGCCAATGGCAGGGGTTTGGAATTAGATGTTCTTTCAGGTCCCTTACAATCCAAACCATGCTATGACTCTGCTCTCGTGAGACCTCACCTGGAGTATTGTGTGCAGTTCTGGTGTCCTCAACATAAAAAGGACATGGAGCTGTTGGAACAAGTCCAGAGGAGGGCCATGAGGATGATCAGGGGGCTGGAGCATCTCCTGTATGAAGACAGGCTGAGAAAGTTGGGGCCATTCAGCCTGGAGAAGAGAAGGCTGAGTGGAGACCTCATAGCAGCCTTCCAGTATCTGAAGGGGGCCTATAGGGATGCTGAGGAGAGACTCTTCCTTAGGGACTGTAGTTATAGGACAAGGGGTAACGGGTTCAAACTTAAACAGGGGAGGTTTTGATTGGATCTAAGGAAGAAATTCTTTCCTGTAAGTGTGGTGAGGCACTGGAATGGGTTCCCAAGGAAGTTGTGAGTGCTCCATCCCTGGCAATGTTTAAGGCCAGGTTGGACGAAGCCTTGGGTGACATGGTTTAGTGTGAGGTGTCCCTGCCATAAGGGGTAGGAACTAGATGATCCTAAGGTCCTTTCCAACCCTAACTATTCTATGATTCCATGATGGCATTTTCCTAATTTCAGTACTGTCCCTTTTGACCACTGTGGGAGACAATGAACTGAGTAGTTGGATTTTTGGTCTGGCCTGGAACAGTCTTTTGTATCACTTTCAGAAAAGAACTGTGATAAATTCATTGAAATACTACTTCAACCTTTTCAGTAAATCATAATAGCTTCCTTATAATTATGGTGTCTACCTACAGTTCCATCTGGATCAAACTTACCTAGCTTGTATATAATTCAATGTCCTGATTCCTGTTCAGATCAGGATGTATAATGTAGTGCCTTCTACATTTCGCAGGGCTTATTATCCTGTCTTATAGAAAAGCATCCCTCTTGTTTTGTTGGATGATGGAAAAATGGACAAATAGACAACGGGTTGGTTTTTTTCCTGTTTTCAGTGGACCTTTTTAAGAATTAGTGTTCAGCTGGCTACCTGGGTCTATGTGCCAGAAAAGAAGGTTTTGAGATCTGTATTTGTATGCTGCACAAATACAGCTATACAAGTACCTTCTCAAAACAGGAATATCCTGATGCATTAGTAGGTCTGTCCTAATTGTACCTCAGAATGTTTGAATTATTGTTGTACTTTCCCCTGATGAGCACTGAGTCACACCACTTACTGTAAGTCTTTTAACATGTACATTTTAACTTACGGCATTTTTTTGATTGGGTGGATTTTTTAACCTGGAAGGAACATATGTATTGGAATTGCTGACAGCTTTACTCACAGCAGAATGAACAGTATTTATGCATGTTTGCACTTTTCAAATTTTAGAGAATGTTTTTGCAAGTGACTTAAATTGATTTTGCTAAACATTTTGGTGGGAAAATTGCTTTGAGCTCTCATATACTATAAGTATAACATCAAACATCTTCTTTGAATCCAATTTATAGCTTTGAAGTTTAAAGTTTTAGTGAAGAGCATAATGCAGATATAAAACTGAAATGCTTAAACTTTTTAATAAAACTTTCCAGACTTCTGTAATATCTAGTAAGCTTATTAGCTTGAAAGAAAAAAAAACTTGACTGCTTTTAAAGGACACTGAATTATTTTGTCATAATTACTCAGAGATTTCAATGACTTATTTGCTGCTTTCAGGTATTTTTTTTTCTTTTCGGAAAATGCGTATTATACTTGAGTGATACATCAGTTTTGATACCTCCTCTCAACTATGTGAATGATAAATCAAATAAAAGAAATTCCATAGTAAAAGATTTCTCAGATTCCGGGGAACCGAAGCTCCCATCTTAGATACACAAATACCCTTTTTATCAGTCTCATTCTTTAAATTTAACTTTAAATTGCTTTATATTTTTGTATTAGATCAGTAAAGTTGCTAAATAAATAATAGGTGGGACAACACAGCAGGATAAGCCATCTGGGATGTTTCTGGAGTGCATTGATGAGATCTTCCTCCTTCAAGCAATAGAGCAGTCCTTAAGGAGAGGTGTTCTGCTGTACCTCATACTCACTAAAAAGGGAGGGGCTTGTTGGGGATGTGAACATCAAAGGCAGCCTTGGCCGCAGTGACCATGAGGTGGTGGATTTCTGTTTCCCCTGGAAATCCTCATGTTTCCTTTCTCAGATTTCTTTCCTCATGACACCTAATTTAAGAAACTTTCCCTCGCAGCCATAATGTAGCTTTCCTTGTTCTGAATGCATTTGCTGTATCTCTAGTCCCCTTATCATCTCCTCTACCGATTTTTTTCTTTTCGGTTCTCTCTTTTCCCTCCTTACTAGAAATCAGAAGCAAACAAGTTCAGAGGTTTCTAACCCAAAGCTAAATGCTGGATTGTTTTCTAATAAAGAATATTTAGGTGCTTGGAATCCTATTCTTGCTTAAGAAAACTAGAGCAGTTAAAAAAAAAAAAAAGTAATCAAAGCTGATAGGTAATGGCTTAAACCCAGCTACTTAGACCTAGATATTTTATGTCTAATGGTAGTTCATTGTAGTTCCTATATGTGTCATTTGGGACTAAAATGGCATTTGCATTTCATTTGACTCTTCATGTCTTATCTTGAGTGACTGCTGTCAGTCTTTTTTTCTCTTTGATGTTCCTTATACCAGTTGATCAAGTTTCTCAGCATCTTCTATTACAGGATAAATAAAACAAATTTACTGAAATCTTCTATAGTACTTTTTTAGTTTCTAACTAGAGTGTTGTGGAGCTTTTAACTGGACATTCTTATATTTGTGATTGTATTTTTAGAACATCAACAAAACTGGGTATAGAACTAACACAACTAACTGTTGTGTTAGTTTTGGTAGTGACATATAAAGAGGTAGGGTGTTTTCCTTCTATTAATCACTTCTATCCACTTTATATCTCTAAGAATTGCATGTACTTAATTTTCTACCACATTATCTTCGGAGCTTACATTCAGCTGCTTATTCATTAAGTCTTCAAACAAACCTCTTTACAGTTCCTGCAAGATGCACTTGTTGCCACAAGAATGTTTCCTGAGAATTGTGTCTCGTTTTGCAGCTGTGACCTGTTTTAGAATGAGCTAAATTAAAAGGAATTTAGTTTGAATGGGACCATGAACCTAGATTTATCTGTATGGATGATGTACACATCAGTTATATTAATTCTGCAGGTTACTTCTTGTCACCAGTTATTTTTTATTTACTGCATATCATGGTTAAAATTCTTGAATAGAATCACACTTACAAAGCAATTAGAGGCACCCTATTTTTTAATTGCTGTTTTTTCAATTATACATTCTCTTTAAAATCTGTTAGTTCATCAGCTTGTGATAAATTTAATACGTTTTCTTGCTATTCCATGATGCTATTTTTAAACAGTATGTTGTGCAGCCATATGTCTAATGCCTTACACAAGTCTAGGTCTATCTTGTTATATTTTCTGGCAACCTTGTACTTGTGTAGAAATGACTTTTCTAAAGTAAAATACTTTTAAAAAAAAAATAACCAAACTAATCTCCATTTGTTTGGAAAATGTAACATATGAGATATTTGATTTGATATTCAGAAGCTTTTCTGTTACTTTGCATGGAAGTGATGTCAGGAAGTCATTCTGCATGTCATTTTTTATTACTGGTATGTGAACATTTTTCCTTTTCTGTGATATAACCATGGAGTTTAAAAGGTGATAGTGATTGTTCATTAGGGACGGTAGTGACAGGACAAGGGGTAACGGGTTCAAACTTAAACAGGGGAGGTTTAGACTGGATCTAAGGAAGAAATTCTTTACTGTGAGTGTGGTGAGGCATTGGAATGGGTTGCCCAAGGAAGTTGTGAGTGCTCCATCCCTGACAGTGTTTAAGGCCAGGTTGGATGAAGCCTTGGGTGGCATGGTTTAGTGTGGGGTGTCCCTGCTTATGGCAGGGGGGTTGGAACTAGATGATCTTAAGGTCCTTTCCAACCCTAACTACTCTATGATTCTATGATTGTCATATGTTTTATTTTCTTTTATAATATGGTAAAGCAGTTAAATTGATTTGTAGAAAGGTTCATATTTCTTTTTGTTTCTTAGTTTGGGAACAAAACAGTAAACACAGCATGAAAATACATTCTGTCATTCAAGAAAAACTGACCTGGCACTGTGCAGGGCATAGAAATCTCTTAATAGGTATATTTGGAATGTCATTTCTTAAGGCAAAGTATTGCGTACTTAATATTTCACTGAGGGAAAATAATATGGCTTCTAATAGTGCTTTCTGCATGGTCACATTTTTTCAGTACCTCTAGATTTTTAAATATGTTCTAAATGGAGGACTGAGAGCACAGTGCACAGTATTTTCAGGGTTCATTGGAAGCAGAGTAAAACTCATTTATAAAATTACTTAACTAGATGGTTGCCTAGTAACAAATGCATTCTGTGCAGAGTGTCTGAGTTGTAGATAACGTCCTATGTGGAATCGTCTAAACAGTATTAGTAATTGCATTTTTACTCTGTACTTTTGATTTTTCAATTTTATTGGTTTTCCCACTTTTATTCCTAAAACTAGGAAATTACCACCTGTGGACTGATGGACAACTTCTTAATTCCTTCATTAGACAGTAAACAAGATATCAATAAACAAGTATACACTGATGAAACATTCTAACAAACTTCCTAGTCATTCTCAGTCATTTTGAAACACCTTTAATTTTATTTCTTTGTGTTCTTAGAGTTTCTCTGTGGACTTTTCATTCTTTCTCTCGTTTTTGTTTTGTTTTGTTTTGTTTTTTTATTGAATAATTGGAAAAACAGATCTTATGAGGGGCTGAGACTTTTAGACATTCTGTGGGTAGGGTAGGATCTAACTAATAACTAATGTGAGTCCTGATATACAGTGCTTCATTCTTAACACTGTTGAGTAGGGGACTCAGGAGCCTAAGTTTCTAAGTCTTCTTGCAAGCATAGACTGAAAACTAAGAAATGCTTCTGCCTAATTTTATTGTTTTGTGTACATCTGAAGGGCATACAGACTGACTGAAGATGACTGTTCTTGGGTCATCTGAATATCGGATTAATTTCTAACCAGTGGACAATTCTTCAAGTATTAGAATATATAAACTTGTCTGCTTTACTTAATTCTGTGCTTGAGTTGAACAATCAGGTATATGCTTTCCAGCTTGATTGTAATTCATTCTGTGAATGTGATATTTTATTACATGGAAATGGGAAGACTGCCAAGTTCACAAAGTTCAGGAAGAACTTTAGAAGTCAGATAAAGAGTATCGCTATACATACTCTGTATGCACTCAAGTGGTGGCTGTAATATATTAGGATGATATGCAAATCTTAAAACCTATTAGGAAGAAAATTATCCTACTGTGATTGATTTACAGTCTAGAGAGGCACTTCTCATACCTGTACCTCTATCGTTTACAGTGTAAGTGCAGATGATGCTTGAAAGCTATCTTCTGTTTATTTTTTTCTGTGTACATGGAATTTCATGGTGTGATAATCGTGCTCTGCAAATGTGTGTGGTGAACATGTTTTCAATTCTCCACAAGCCATCATGAATGCTTCTGAATTAGATATACTAATTAGATATGTCAATTAAATATAGTTATGGCAATTTTATTTCTTACTTCCAGCGTAGCATCAAATCAATAAAATACAGAAAAGCTTTCAGAGAACATGATGTGAAAATACTTCGACAGTTCAGTTTTCCAAAGAAAGCCTTTTAAGTTCCAAATAGTGCACATATGAAGATTAAAAAATTTGAGATTGTTTACCAGTAGTGAAGAATACACACTTAGCTGTGCACCTCCAGCCAGTGATGCAGAGAATTTGTCATCCAAAATGTCTTTTCAGTAATTTTTATAGCAGTTTCAGGAAAATAATGTATGTTCACAGTCTCCTGATTATGAAGGCATAGTCTCTAAATGGAACTTTGAGGAGCAAATAAAAAGTGATCCAGCACAAGAAAAATATTAATGTTTGAATGGACTGTATTTACAAAGGGCATCTTCACACTTTCAAGACTTATTTTCTTTAGAAGCATCTGCTTTTCAAGGGAAAGGCAGAAAAAGAAAAGTAGTTGAAAAAATTTATGCAGAGAACTCTGTTCTAAAAATGTGTTAAAATTGTACAAGCTATTACGAAAAGTATCTGTAGTGCTTGAATAGATAAATAGCAGATAAATAACTGCACTATAATTAGAGACAAAATACAAAATAAAGTATGTAGGTATGTGTTATGGTTGCATATTCAGGTAATTTATATATCAAAATTTTTATGTTTAGCACAGTTTTAGTCACTGCTCTTTGTATATTGACATGTATAATTAAAAGAATAAACAAAGCTTATTCCATATATGTATGTGATGATATGCAGGCACATAAGGGTTTAGTTTACAGTTTGAATTTGATGCAAGCATAAAATAATTTGGAGAATCGTTATGATACATTTTGTCATTGAAGGTAAATGTTTTTTCTTTTTGCTTGTTTGGGTTTTTTTTTAATATATATTAATTATTGATATCTTGTGCTGTGCATTGGATATAGAAATAGTTGGTAATAAATAGGTTTTTTGTAGGTTTTTGGATGGTCTTTAAAGGAATTAGGGAAATTGCTGGAATTATTTACAGCCATAATATTTTTCAATTAATCATGAAGACTAAGATAATGTTACTATAGAGCAAAAGCCATTATAGCCTGATTTCATATAGCACTGTGATTTGATTTTTGTGACTTAATATAAATAGGCAACTTAATTGTCCAAAGATTTGCAAATGTTAGATTTATAAATTGAAGAAAGAAATGTGGGCACTATACACATATGCATAACTATATGTGAGGTATTATATAAAATATGCCAAAACATGTTTTGCTTTAAAATGCGCTCTGCATATTAGTAATTTTAATAACCTGTTTGTGTTAACTCTCTACTGCGGTTTTCATGTGGAGTTGTAATTTGTTGTAATTCAGGGTTTTCCATCAGCTCCTTAACTGCAAGGCCAACTGCCAGATCAGTGAAGTTAAATGGCTTTTTACAAAGGTTTTGAAAGTGGCAAGTCTCAGTAAACTGTAACTGTTCTCTAGGCATTTCTTATATTTTGAAAGAAAACTCTGAACAAACAGCTTGCAGTTAATTGCTGTAAAAGTTCATACTTATGTGGTTATTAAGCAGAGTTCTTGTTAATTTCTTAAATACTTGAAATGTTTTCCTACTTTCATATGGAAGTGAGCACACATTCAAACTAGTGGGTTTAGACTCAGGAGATTTGAAAGAAGTTGTTACTGAAGTTAGCAAAATCAAATAATATTTTCCAGATTGGAGTTCAGTTACACTTTCAAGTTTTTGTACTTATTACTAGGTGGTTATGAAAATAGCACAGAATAACTATATCGGCAGGTGGTTACTGTTCCTTCAGATTAAAGAAAAGAAAAAAGAAAAGAAAAGAAAAGAAAAGAAAAGAGAAAAAAGAAAAGTTACAGAGGAGCAGGATAGATTGTGTAAGAGAGTTGTCAAAAGGTCTAAGCAAAAGCCAGGACTAAGGAACTATGTTCTTCTTTCTTTTCAGAATTGTGCTGTGATTTGGACTAAGAAAGAAATAATGCCAAATTATCCATCCTAGTTTTGCCTATAAATTGGACTGCGCCTTCTTAACACAAAGTCCATTTTACTGCTATTGTTTTGCATGTCAGTTAATGACTGCTAACTTTCTGGAGGGCAAAAGTACAATAAAATGGAAAGACGAATAAGCAAGATTTGGTGGAATTGCAGAGTGCTGTGGTTTCTCCAGTACAGGATAATCACTAACTCACATCTATTGTTAACCTTTTGTAGAAAGTATTAACTGCTTCTTTCACATACTGTTATATAAGGAATGATTTTAAACTCTCTGCTTTATATCTTGGCTTAAAACACTTGAATCATATACAGGTTTTCTGTTTTTTAAATAGGTTGAATCTACACAAAGTATGATTAGGATTTTGGGCCTTTCAGCTACATTACCCAATTATCTGGATGTTGCTACATTTCTACACGTCAATCCCTATATTGGACTATTCTACTTTGATGGCCGTTTCCGACCTGTACCACTGGGGCAAACCTTTATAGGAATTAAGACAACCAATAAGGTAAAGAATGATAAATGCCAAAGAGAGGGTTGCTATTTTGACCATACTTAATGTATGCGTGTGTAGAGGATACTGGTTTATTATGCTAGAGGTCTTTAATGAAGCATCTTTTCTTGTGAATAAAGATATACATAATTTAACGTTGCTTTAAGAATCATGTTTCCTTCATTTACAACCTTGTAAATAGGCTTTGTTGCAGTAAGATACAATGGCATCTAGCTTTACATTGCTTTTACTTTGCTACTAAATTTGGCTTGATGAAGGAGAAAACATCACCCTCAACTGCAGACTCACTGTAGCAGCTGATTATTCCCATTTCAGTTTTCCATTTTGCTCGAAAAACTGGTGCTCCTTGCTTGACTGTAAGATGCATGAGGAATGTAATATTTATGAAATCTGTATATATATAGAGAGAGAGATAGATACAAATATATGCAGTACCACCACATGCATTAATATTAGTTGGATACAAGTTGCTGATGAAAACCTTTAGTATGCTAAGTCATTAACTATCATATGTCCACATTTGATAGAAAACACACTAAAGTGGTCCCAGATAAGCTTCTTTTACTCTTTGTGCTCTTGCTCATTTTGGGAAGCAGTAAGGCCATGGTCAGGTATAATATTCTTATTAAAAATCTTACATGCAGTGCCACTTGACATGTAAATGTTAATTCTTCTTTAAATACAGGAATTAATAGAAATGCTTTTCTTTAAGATTTTGCATACACCCCACTAGCTGATAATTAGAATTGATATAGCTTAGCTTTTAGAAGATCTTACTCTGCTGTAATTTAATTTAATAGAAATCGAAACATTTTCAATCAAAAGTTAATTTCATAGCTTAATCAATAATACTAGGGGTTTTGTTTGTTGAGTTTTTTTAAATGGACATTGCCTTTTTTGCCAGGTTATTTAAGTAGTTCATTCCATCTGCAGTGAGGAAAGAAACTTATTTTGCAACTGTAGGGAGCCATTTCAAGTCTATACACACAAGAATAGTTTACCATATGGTGCTTACTCTGATTTGCATATTTTAACCTTCATTAATTTTTTCAAGTACCTTCACTGTTACTTGCAGTTGCTTTTCTTTAATCTTCTCCTGATACTTTATTTTGAATATTTAGTTTATTTCCACTGTGTGGTAAAGACTCCATTTCTTCCTACTCACTCTAGAATGCATTTGTGATTTAAAAATCAAATAGATATACAGATAATCTTATCAAATCTTCACCAGTTAGGCAGTTAGGTTTTCAAAAAAAAAAAAAAAAACATATGGAGAAGAGAAGCAATTTAGCCAAAGAATATGTAAAAAAATGCATGCAAGATGTCCTGAAAGTAAGGGAAATGTTTAGATACCTTGAAGGCACATCATTTCTAGACACAAATGCCAAGTGGCATGTCAAAACCAGANAAAAAGCATGTGGAGATGAGGAAATACTAAGAGGTAGTATTTATTCTGAGATAGGAGTACCTGCAGACTGTTTTGGCTTTTCAGAACAATGTCATTACAGATTCCATAGAGTAAAATATATTTTGCAATTAAGATCATACACTTCATAGCAAACAAAAGTATCGAGCCTGTTTGAAAAAGGATTCCATTCAGAATAATGCTGATGCTAAAGCTGCAAAAGCAATAATATCAACATCCTTCTGGTCTATGTCAGAGGAAGAAAGCTATGTAGAACCCACAGAATCAAAAAGAGTTCTTGCAGAACATCAGCAAATGCGATCAGTGCAATGTCTATGTCCACACTGATGAGTTGCAGAAAAGCAGAAGACTGTTAGTTGCTGTAGATAGATGATTTACCTCAGCTTTCTGACATCCTTTATCCAAAAAAACTTCCCAAGAACTGGAGCTGATTAGCGATTTGTGGAATCATGTGCAAACCATAGTCAAGCTTTCAAAGGCAAGAACAGCATGGTGTGCTTATTATGCATAGAAGTTAGCCAGGGAAGCTCTTAAAATTCTGTATGTTGAAATTCTCAGAGCATATGGGGCCAAGACTAAAGTTTGGCTTCTTCAATCCGAGGTCTGTTAATGTCAGACTTTTTTTTTTTAATGTCAGTTGTTTTTGTTGGCGCATGTTTATGTTTTCCTCTTTAGGTATAAGTGCAAAGAATATGTAAATTTACCTTTGTATGTATGTATGTAAATATGTATGTCCTCATGCGTGTTTATGCACTGCCCATGTATGTTTAGACTTAATGATTTTTACTTGTTATTATTGGAAAAAATAATTAATTAAAATGCTGGCCTCTCATTTTCAACATACTTAGACTGTCTACCTGTCTCTTGCACATATTGTCTCATCATGTCCATATTGTCTCATCTTTTTATTACTGAACTTATACGATTATCGTGTTTCCTCTAAAGCTGTTTTAAAGATGTGATTGTTAACTTTCAACTATTTTAGATTATTCCAGCCACTAGATTTCCAATTTTAAATTTTTACATGCTTTGCTCTTGTAAGAATTTCTTTGTGACAGAGTATTTCTTTATAAAAGATGAATGCACAAATGATGAATGGAGTGATTGCTCTGATTTTGGACTTTATTTTTTATTCGTTACAACCTTAATACAGAGCTGCATTCAAGCAGATACATGCTATTTATATTGTGATGCATTAAAGAAGTAGAAAAAAAATATTGAGGTTCAACAGAACTCTTTATTTTGAACTTTTTATTCTTCCTGAAACATTTTATTTATGCATAAGTAGAAATTCTGTATACTCTATTCCCACTGTTTCCCATGCATAAAACTATGAAGAAAAAAATTTCTGTGACAAAAAATCTGACAATCAGTAATTTCCTGGATATAACTGCAATGTAAACTCTATTTTTATATTACCAAATTGAAGGACTTAATGTTAGGTAAGATGACATATTAAATGGATATTTCATCAATATCCTGTAGAAATAAGATTTCTTAATATGAAACAGGTAATTTAAAACAATAGAACTGGGTTACATCTCTCTAGTCAATAAAAGCACCAACAAAGTCATGCAATAAATTTTCTATCCACTGCCCTTACTCGTATTTTGTCTATTTATTTTCATTTTCTGTTTGTGAATTTAAGAATACCAAAATGATATTGTTAAGAATGGGAGTCTGTACATTGTAAATTTAATTACATAATCACTTTTTTTGATTCATGGGTCACCGCAAATTGCTTGATATATAGTAGAAAATCTGTAAAGACAGAAACACGTTTAATAAGTAATACGATGCTTATTTTTCAGGTGCAGCAACTGAATCATATGGATGAAGTATGTTACGAAAATGTGCTGAAGCAAATAATGGCTGGACACCAGGTATTTTATTTTCTGCTTTGGTTTGCATTCAGAACACATATAAAGAAATTAGTTTTGATTGTCACAACTCTAGATTAAGAAATGTTTTAAACTATTTTGAGATGTGTCACTTCAGAGGTCATCTCCAATCTTGACACTTTGTAAAAACAGCATGCAAGAAAATCTGACCAGGCTAAATGATGTTAGCTTCTATCCAAGGTGAAAATTCTTGGGACTTTACATACCCCTTAAAATAATTAATGTGTATATGTGTCACTTTTTAAAAAATGACTAGGCAAAGTAGGTCAGTGCTTTGGAGACCTTACACTTAGGTACTTCTGATGATTAAAAATATAGCACTTAGTTATTTCTTAGGCTTTCCCATATTTATCAAATTCTAGTATCTCCTGTTAGAGATGAGCGATGAAAATTTTGCAGTGTTAAAGTTATAGTTCACAAGGGTTCAGCTTCTGACATTTGAAATATACTGGGTTTTGTATTTTGTTTTCTTTATAAAGGAAGTAATCCTTCATTTTGCTTTAAAATAGAGATAACTGCAGGGACTTTTCAAGCCTTATACTCCCCTCCATTAAGATTATGGGCTTAACTCATTTGCCTGAATAGTTTTATCATTCTGTTGTTACTGTGCTCCTGCATCACCCCCACAGCATGTCTCATTTCTGCTAGATCTTTGCAAAACACAGCAGTTTAAGCAGGAGTAGTTGTAGCAGGTATGGCACATGTTCAAAGCAGGAACAAATGCACTGTGATCCTTGAAAAGGCTTTTCATTAAATAAGTTACATATAAAAGAGGGAAACTTTCCCACACAGTCACACTAAGAATTGCACGTTTTCCTCTTTTCACATAAATGCAGATTGTGGAGTTTTTTGAAAGATGAACAGTTGGTTTATGACTTCAGGGGGTGGAAATACTCCAGCAACAGCTTCTTGGTCCTCCTGCTCCCCTGCTTTAACACCATTCTTCCACTTCTTTTCTGTTGTTGATATCAGTTACTGTTCGTTACATTCAGAAAACTTTCATGAAGATTACATATGGAAATGCTGATATTTTCTTGTGAAGACTGTTAACAAAACTTGTTGGCAGCACCAAGGGAACTTTAGTTTATTTTCTCATTGTCAATTATGCACATACCTTACGAAATAACTAGCACTGAGGTACATTAGTTTCTTATCTTTCATTTCTTATGATTTTGTGTGTTTTCATTTGCTGTAGATAAACCTACGAGTAGTAGATTCTTTAAATCAGTATGTCTAAATAAGTAACATATCTTGGATTCTCAGCAGGCAGCTTCATGCTGTTCCAGCATATTTATTGCACCTTTCTCCCTCTCTTCACACTGAGGAAAAATTGTCTACAAGCATATATAACATTATTTTAAAAAATTCAGGTACAGTCAGTTGTTTGATTCTAGCAGGAGGTGTTTTTTTAGCTTTCCTTGAGAACAGTTAGAAAACACAAATTCATACTCTGAAATGAATGGTATACAAACACTGGTATACTGCATTTGACAGGGCAGAACCATGCATATCAGAACATTGCACAATACAGTTAATTACAGTATGTTGTGGTTTACCACATACTAAAAATTAGGAATTTTTCCTTTTAATAAGTATGCTATAAAAATGATCTGTCTAATCTTTAAAACAACTGCCGATATTAAAAAATTGCAATAAAAGAAAAAAAATCATGTAGATATACCTGCATTGAGCTGCTTGCACCATAGTGGAAGATGAATATTATGAGTGAATATGACGAATATTATACTAGTAAAGTTTTCTTTAGTGTCTTTTCACAATTTTGAGAATAGTCTTTGATCTTCTAAAGTTATAACCATCTTCTGATTTTCTTAGTTTTAAGAAGTCCATTAACTTGTATCCATGTTCACCAGTCTGTTACTGTCATGCTCTGTATGTGCAAAGTTGTTTGCTTTTTAACAAAGCAGTGATTATTTCTAAATGTTCTTCTTAGAAATATGTATTTATACCTTCCCCCCCAATACTTCAGAAGAAAAAAATCTACAGCAGTTGTGTATCTGTATGGCATTCAGGGCATGGTTGGAATTTTGTCATTATTCAGGCGGTAATGTATGACAGACACAGATCTCATCAGCTATGCTTCAGAGAGCCAAAAACGTACCTTTTGTTTTGTTCTGAAGCACAAGAAGTCAATACCAGAATTAGAGAAAAATACTTTTTTTCTTCTAAAGTTCTGCAAGTACACCTTCCAGTGGCCATCAAACTTTCACAGTGTTGTCCCTTAAGATTCTTTACCAGAGTCTTTGGAATGTCTTAATAAATCAATCCAAATTGTTCTGTGAACTCATTTTCAAAGAATTCTACCATGCCAGAACCAAATAAGTTACTCTTATGGAAGTCATGCTGATGTGTCCCCAGCATATTATAGGTTACAGTGTGATGCTTGACAAAGTGTTCTTAATAGATATATATATGTTTTCATTTTTTAAGACTAAGGCTGGTAAAAGGTAGTTGCATTCTAAAGGCATGTGTTTTAACAGATGGAGAGAAGCTTTTTAAGTTGATTTTTCAACATTCATCCTCTGCAAGACTTCAAGCTCTTCCTGGCTACTGGGAAATTAAGAGTTGGTGATTCAGCCTTTAATTTTGATCCATCTGCTCAAACTAATGAGATATCTCATTTGTAGGCTTCACTTTGAATTACCAAATGCAGCTGAAACTATAACATTTGTCTTATAGCATAATTCTCCTGTTGTTTAAGTTGAAAGGTATAATGATAGATGGCTTGCCCTGCTGAGTTTTCTAGGGGTTTTGTTACAGAAACTTTTTATCATGACTGAAGGATTAAGATCTAAAATGTCCCAAAGGTTTCCAGGTGCTTTGTAAGTCAGTGTGCTCTTTTCGTAGGATTACTAACAATGTAGATCTTTATTAGTTTTGTCTGTCAGATCCTACCTCTTAACACTGCTTTAAGTGGGATCCTCTCCTGCTAGTGAGTCTGCTTTCCTGGGACTATCCTTCTGTTCTTGATATTAGCTGATGAATATTTGTTTTCATGTCATACTTCGAATTTACTATGTTCTAATATTATCTAAAAAGATGTTAGACCCTCTCAGACTGATTTACGCCTTCAGAGTTTTATTTCTACCTTTTAATAAACAAAAGAGTCTTTAAATAAAGAATCTTTAAATAAAGAAAACCCTGAAACTGCATATCATTCATCAGAGAATATGACTCCACACTCAGTTGCAGATATTTTTTCCAGCAGTTATCTTCTTGCGTACTGTTCCCTTGAAGACTGGGTGAAGGCACAGTCACTGAAAATTGTCATTCCTTCAAAGTGATTACAGCTGTCTGTTGTCAGGCAGTCACCAGTAGTGGGCCATGTGCATTAGCAGCTTTAATTCAGCTACAGAGCTGAAAAAGCTTCTTCATGCTTTACAGCCCTATGAGACTAATGGCGACAGTTTGGGAGCAGGTAGCACTTTTCTGAGGCAGCCTGTAGGGAACCTCATGAAAGCAATGAAGACAGTGAATGAAGACCATATGTGTCAACATAATTTTTATAACAAATTGAAACATTGCATTACTAACCTGTTTAGGACACTGCATGCTGGCTTTATTGTAACAGTGTATGAGGGGGAAAACCCCTTGTCATGTTATACTTTGAGAAATAGTGATGTTTTTAGAAGTTTTGAGAAATAACATAGTATTTTTATGGTGAGTTTGTTTGGTTTTTTCCTCTGAAACAAATCATATGTAAATTTTAACTTTACATTAAAGCTCTTTATCTAAAAGATACGGAGCTGTTGCTTTTTGCCAAGTTACGAATTTTGTTAGCATCTTACTGTTAATTGTCTTTCCTTTTTCTTATTTTTTTTTTTCTTTGTGGTCTAAACATTCTCTCTTGATTAAAAAAAAAAAAAAACAAAAA